>WEDG01003828.1:0-240359 GCA_017591395.1 Schistocephalus solidus
TCAGCCGTTTTTATTGTGGGTTGCTATTACTAAACGAAGAAAAGAGAAATATCGATGGGCGTCACGGCATCGCAAGCCCGCGATCGAGTCACGCGTGTGGGTGGATGTTTTCAGGCGCGAGTTCGCACGACTTGGCAGGCGAAGACAACATGAGTCAGCGGCCGTGGTGGCGGCAGTGTTGATCGTGGGCTGGGCTGCCACACCTGCGATGGGAGCTCAAAGGTCCAAATGGCTACTCGCATAACTTTTCAAACATCTTTATGCGCAAAGGAGACAATAGGCATAACTGCATCGACCTGAAATTTCGGTGAAGGCAATCTCGGAAGCCGTCAAAGACCCGAAGCAACTATCTGGCGCCAAGCAATGAGGCCAAGAGACCCACTGTTATGGCAAGAAATGGCAAGACCTATGCTAAAAAAAACCAACGGGAATGCAACCGTATCCGTGCGTGTCTGAAGCCCATGCAGTAGGAACTGAGAGGAATGTAGAACAACTGGTTAACTCGCGAAATCGAGGAAGCTCAAATAAATAGAGACCACAGTCAAATTAAAACCTCCCTCCCTACTGTCAATGCAGCTTACAGTCTTTAAGGCAAGGAGAACGCAACACTGCTCTGTTCAGGCATTGTTACCCTATGGTACGAAAGATCGCAGATCCGGGAGCTCTTGTTGACACCCTCCAATCTACAACTAGGAGGATGTCATCTAATAACTTCCTCGAGGAGACACCACTGGCTACCTTGGCCATCCATCTTAACGTCAAGTAAAAATCAGAGCAGTGAAAGCGATGTTCAGCGGAAAAAAACGCTGGTGTGGACAGATTCGGAACGAAAATTTACAAATATGCTGGTAAATAACTCATGGACTGGCTTAAAAAATGGGTTACGGGGCATGTGGCTACAGGAGCAAATGTCCCAACATATCACAGAAACACCTAGTAGGTGTTCATAGAAGACCAGAGAAAGTGGAGAAGTCGGCGACAATTGCCGTGGAACCTCCATTCTAGAATATGTAAGAAGGACACATTCCTGCCCAATACTCGTCCACCTGAACATGTAGCTGCAGCAAAGATTCCTTCCAGATGCACTAGCCTCCCTGGCGTCATATTTGCCTTTAATCAACTACAGCAGAAATTTCATGAAATGCGGATTAGCCACTACACCACCTCTTGGGATCTGAAAAAATTCCCAGACACAGTGAGCTACGATGAATTATCGAAAAGCATCCGGAAAGTCGGAGGACCGCAATGTTGTATGCAGGTGCTGAGACATATTTCGCACACGGTACGGGCAGTAGATCATCCTCAGAGGAAAGTTGGTTTACGAGAAAATAGAGTAAGGATTGTATACTCGCTCTCAACCTCTTGAACTTCTTGTTCTCTGCTGCCCTGACAAACAGATACCATGAGGAGCAGCCGGAAATCAATACAGATTACCGGTCCGAATAACAATAATTCAGTATCAAACAAATAAATGAAGCTATAAGAGTCCGAGGGACCGGTGTCCACTACCTTTTGTGTACTGCTAACTGCGCGCTATGCACAACAACTGAAGAAGGCGTTGGAATCTTTGCGGCACGATTCTCAATATGAAAAGGATGTGAGATGTGGAAAATCTACGACGGCCAAGTGAGAACACTGAAGCAATTTCACCTCAGCTTTATCCGTAGAATACTGAATTTGAATTGGCGGTGAAGGTTGACAGACACCGAAATTTATGGGTCTCATTAATATCCATGCCTCACTGTGGCAGATTTAAATTTTATAAAATGGTCAAGTCGTGAGGATTGGGGAGTGCTGGACCACGTTGGTATCATACAGCGATGTCGCTACAGGTGCATGCAAGCAAGGCTGAGAAGAGTCGTTATATAGTTATACGACGACAGTTCGACCGTCGTAGTCCAACGATGTCCATCGTATGCTCCACAGCCTGGTGGTACGGGGACTTGCGCGTGAATTAGTTTAAAGTGATAGTAGACCTGCGCTGCAGCTATCGCACTCTCTCCCACTCCCTCACCTGAGCCCGTTTTCATGACAGAGTCAAGAAGACCGGAGGTGGGAGAGGACGCAGGTGGCTTGCGCGGCTGGAGCCACCCCTAAGCGTGCCGCCGCACCTGACTCGGATCCCACGGAGTGGTAGTGCCATGAAGGCCATATGAAGAAGGAGCCATTGCAGCCTGACTCGCAGTCCGCCAGTCAGCCACACCGATACAAGCGAAAATGCGAGTCCCAGGAAGTAATTGAGAAGAAGTAGACGCGATCGCTGGGACAAGAGATTTATTCGCCTGACGTTTCGCATTCCAACTCGAACCCATCATCAGAGACAGTATTAGATACGGATACTTCGTACACAGGGAGTTGCACTTCGTAAAAACACATGCTGGGCTGACCGCGTAGTCTGAGTTTTTCCATAAGTCGGCAGCCTTCTACACCACGGCTTTTGGCGCACCGTGATAGTTTAAAGCTCGTCAGATAGTGCATAGTGAGGAAAATTCGCTGAGCCATCGACCTCACGCATAGGACTTCGTTAACATATCTCCTTTACTAGGAGACCTGAGAAAAACTTGCACAGTACCGATGGACCTGGTGGAGGACGATAGCGGCCGGAGAAGAAGCTTCTATGTCGACCAAAAGTGAAGGCTAAGGTGGAGTGAAAGAATTCGAGAAGGATTACTGTCGGTCAACGCTCGATCCTTGCCAACGTGTTATAATTAACTCAGGAGCTGCAAGAGTCTTTGCGGTTATGTTTGCATGCAAAAAAATGAACAACGTGAACCGGATACCCCTCGATACGCGTACTGGTTTCTCCGCCCGACCCCTACCTGACACTCAACTCTCCTCACTGGCTCCGTCGAGCTGAAATTCACGGTCCAGAATCCCGTAATGGCTTCGATTATTGGACTAAACCAAGTTGAAGAACCAACGCTTTGACAATCCTAGATGACACTTGCAATAAAGCAATTAATCGATAACTCTAAACGGATTACAGGGAAACTGGGATATGGTAATGAGGCCGATGATACTTAAGTCCTTCTCAGGCGTAAACCATAAAGACCTATTTATCTTGCCTTGTTTGACATTTTCGGATACTAAGCTCGAAAAAGACGGAAATTAAGTTGTAATCTTCTTGGGGTGAGTCACTCACGGTAAGTAATCAATAACTGCCTCTAGGCTTCACAATTTAGTAGCCCTTAAATTACTGATTTACCTTGCAAATTTCAGGTAGCGTGAAGTCAAACAGCACGCTTCAGTTCTTAAGGTCGTGTGCGGTAGTTCCGGTTTCTTCTCTTGTTTTCTTTATTGGCCTCAGACAGTGTACTTTGTAATAAAGACCCGAAACGACCTCCTTCGTGTGACCTCACCGTCAGGGATAGTCACCCGGTCAATTTACATGAAGTGCATGGTTGATCAGTTGGTTCGAAGCTCGCACCAAACGCTCAAATTGAAAAGAAGATCGGCAAGATAGCATGTGCAAAGCTATGATTTGCAGCTGTCCTTAGCAGAAATCACCAATAAACGGAAATATCCCCCGTCCTTATCCCCCTCACCATACTCTCCAGGCTGCTCGGGTGATTCCACTAAAACTAGCAGCCTGGAATGTTCGTTTACTTATAGACAATCCTAGGAGCAACCGGCCGGAACGGAGGATGGCACTAGTCGCTCGGGAACTGGCGCGCTATCAGGTGGTTATTGCTGCTCTCTGCGAGACCCAATTCTCTGAGCAGGGTCAGTTGGAGGAGGTGGGTGCCGGCTACACCTGCTTCTGGAGCGGTCGGCCAAAGGCAGAGCAACGCGACGCCACGCTGGTGTTGGCTTTGCAATCCGGAACGACATCGCAGGAAGTATGCCCTGCCCACCGCAGGGTATCAATGATCGCCTGATGAGCCCCCACCTGCCTCTTCAAGGAGACAAGTTCACCACCATCATCAGCACCTACGCTCCCACAATGACGAGCTCTGATGCGCCGAAGGACAAATTCTACGAGGACATGCACGCCCTGCTGGAAACTGTACCGAAGGTGGACAAGTTAATTGAACTTGGTGACTTCAATGCCGTCGGGACAGACCAGGCTGCCTGGCAGGGAGTGCTGGGTTCCCACGGTCTCGGTAGTTGTAACGATAATGGCCTCCTTCTT
This sequence comes from Schistocephalus solidus, assembly GCA_017591395.1. NCBI lineage: Eukaryota > Metazoa > Platyhelminthes > Cestoda > Diphyllobothriidea > Diphyllobothriidae > Schistocephalus > Schistocephalus solidus. The sequence goes on from WEDG01003828.1 coordinate 4,133, forward strand.
CTGCGAACGTATGTGGAACACCATCTCCTGCTGACCATCCCATTCTTCTGCCTTCCGACGCGGGAAAAGGCCACGTGGATGCACCCTCGGTCGCGGCGCTGGTAGCTGCTGGACTATGTTCTCGTCTAGAGGCGAGATCGGCAGGACGTGCTGGTAACCAGGCGATCCGCGATGCCGATGGTTGGACGGATCACCGCCTCGTCATCTCCCAGATGAGGCTCCGACTTCAACCCCGACGAAAACCCCAAGGTAAGAAACCGCCAGTTAAGTTAAATAGTCCTTTTTATAAATTTGCTTGCTCACTGTCTTGATTTCAGCAACCAAATAACCGAGAAACTGGAGAACCTACATGCTCCAGATAATAACGCCACCGTGGAAACACGATGGTGTCAACTACAACATGTCATCCAGCCCATTGCCCTCGAAATCCTCGCGCACGCCATCAACACCAGGACTGGTTTGACGACAATGATGCCGACATCAGCAACTTACTCGCGGAGAATAAAGGGCTACACAAAGCCTACATGGACCTTCGGAATGACGCCACCAAAGCAGCCTTCTTCAGATGCTGCCGCCTTCTACGGCAACGGCTGCGGGAGATGTAGGATGTCTGGATGAGCCGGAAAGGCTGAGGATATCCAGGGGCATGCGGACCGCAATGAAATGAAAAACTTTTTCAAAGCCATTAAGGCCATCTTCGGCCCCTGTACCAAGGAGACCACACCGCTGCTCAGCTCTGACTGCAAAACACTGCTGAAAAAGAAATTGCAAATTCTGAAGCGCTGGGCCGAGCACTTCAGAAGTGTCCTTAATTGCTCATCAGCCATCTCCGATACTGCCATTGACCGGCTCCCTCAAATGGACATGAACAATGACCTGGATCTGCCGCCTTCCCCACCATAAACCATCCGAGCCATGCAGCAGATTTCCAGCAGTGAAGCACCGGGATCGGACGCAATCTGACCGGAAGTCTACAATCCGGGGTGCCCCGGCTGATGGCAGAACTCACAACACTCTTCCAGGAGATGTGGTGCCAAGGAAAAGTTCCTCAGGATTTCAAAGTCGCGACCACCGTCCATCTCTACAAGCGGAAGGGTGAACCGGCAACTCTGTGATAATCACAGAGGCATCTCGTTGCTCAACATCGCCGCGAAGATCTTCGCCCGTATCCTTCTTAATCGTCTGAACGGTCACCTAGAGCAGGGCCTGCTCCTGAAAAGCCAATGTGGCTTCCTTTGACACCGCGGAACAACCGACATAATCTTTGCCGCCCGCCACCTACAAGAGAAGTGCCAGGAGATGCGAACTCACTTATAAACTCCCTTCCTGTATCTGACGAAAGCCTTTTATACGGTGCATCGCAACGGACTGTGGAAAGTCATGCAGGAATTCGGCTGTCCTGAGCGGTTCACGCACATGTTGCGTCAGCTTCATGACAGGATGACGGTGCGCGTCACTGACAACGGGACGGTATCCGAAGCATTCACAGTGACCAACGGAGTGAAGTAGGGCTACGTATTGGCCCCCATTCATAGTCTCTGCTATGCTGATGGACGCCTACCGTCATGAGCAGTCTGGGATCCGCTTCGCCTGCAGAACTGACAGGCACCATCTCAACAGTCGGCATATGCAGGCCCTACGCGCGTGTCTACGGGTACAGTCCATGACTTGCTCTTCGCAGACGACTGCGCCCTTAACACCGTGACGGAGGATGACATGCAATGGAGCATGGACCTTTTCACCGCAGGCTGCGCTAATTTTGGATTAACAATCAGTACAGCCAAAATGGTTGTCATGCACCAGCCGCCACCCAACGCGGAATACAATGCTCTCCGAATCAATGTCAACATTGCTCAACTCAAAAATGTGGAAACCTTCGCTTATCTAGGAAGCATGCTGTCACGCAATACGAGAATCGATGACGAGGTTGCTCAACGGATATCCAAAGTTAGTCAGGCCTTCGGCCGGCTGCAGGCCTCCGTGTGGAATCGCTACGGTAATCACCTGAACACCAAACTGAAGATGTACAAGGCTGTCATCTTGACGACACTCCTGTACGGAGCGGAGACCTGGAGCGTCTACTCGAACCAAGCCAGTAAGCTGAATATCTTCCATCTCAGCGGCCTCCGCAGAATACTAAGGCTGAGATGGCAAGACAGGATCCCGGACATGGAAGTCCTGGAGCAGACCGGAATCCTTAGCATCCACGCCATGCTGAGGCAAGTTCAACTGCGAATGAGTGGCCACTTGATGAGAATGGACGACGAGTGACTACCCAAACGACTTTTCTACGGAGATGTCGCTACGGGTGCTCGCCGACAGGGACGTCAAAAATGACGCTACAAGGACACTTTGGAGAAATATCTAAAGCCACTGCAAATCAACCCGGTGACCTGGGAGGTCCTCACCCAGGATAAACCGGTATGGAGAAGATCCGTAAAGACTGGTTCAGCCATCCATGGGGCCAACCGGATCGCTGCCGCCAAGGCCAAAAGAGCGGCATGAAAGTCACTGGGGCCCATGACCTACACCGCCAATGCCCAGGCCCTTCCGACATGCCCTAGCTATCAACGCACCTTCCCTGCGTGGATTGGCCTGCTCGGACATCTTCGGTCGCAATGCACCGACAATCCGACAACTTCTAGGTCAAATTTTGCCAGCCCTCCTTCGTACTCCCCCACCTTCACCCCTGGCATCAATTCCGTTACTCCCACCATCATAGAGACCACATCCCAATACTCATCACCTGTTACCTCCGCCAATACCGCCACCGCCGCCATCACCACCATCAGCGATGAGGACTCTCTCCCAAACTGTTATGATTGCGACCGTACATTCACCTCACGCATCGCCGTGGTTGGTCCCTTACGAATCTATGGAATAGAGACTGGTGAACCAGTGCCTGGAGCACCAACACACAGCAGAGATCGCCGCATCCATTGCCCTCTCTTTCCTAGCTCATTCACTCATCGAATGGGCGCATTCGGTCACATGCGCATCCATGACAGCGGAATTCACCGCCATGCCGACAACACCGATACCCAGTGCACAAAATCTGCTCTGCCATTATTGCCGCCACTGCCACCCCCACTTCCACGAATGACATCCCCTCTAGTCTCTCCCCATTTCTTCATCCCACACTGCGCCCGCAACTTCAAATCACGCATTGGCCTGGTCGGTCACCTGCGAGTCCATCGCACGGAGGCTGGTGAACCAGTGCATGGTGCTCCGACCTACAGTTGACGCGCCCGCCTCAACTGCCCTCACTGCTGCAACACATTTGCACACTGCATGGGCCTATTAGGACACAGGCGCCTCCACGACAACCTGTGGTAGAACACCGCCAGCTATACCACAACAATACATATCTCTTCATCAGCCTTTGCACCTCACATGATCGTACGCAACACAACATAATACATGCTCTCAGTCTGCATAGCTGCTTGAGAGGCAAGTATGATCCCCGGCTCCTGCATGGGACTCCTCTTTTATACGTGTGATCTGAGCTTGAGAATATCATGGGGCGATAAGCGCCGTGGGACTGACCTCACAGTCAGTCCAATGTGTGTGCGTGGAGTGGCGGACTGGTGGTCGGAGAGTCAGGCTGCAATGGCTCCTTCTTAATGTTGCCTATATGGCACTCCCATTCCGTGGGATCCGAGCCAGGTGTGGCGGCACCGGCCGCGCCAGCCACCTGCGTCTTCTCCCGCCTCCAGTCTCCTTGACTCTGCCATGACACTGGGCTCGGGTGGGGGAGGAGGAGAGAGTGCGGTAGCTGCAGCGCAAGTCTACTACCACTTTAAACTAAATCACGCGCAAGTCACCGTCCCTGCACCACCATTCTGTGGAGCATACGGTGGACATCGTCGGACTACGACGGTCGAACTGTCGTGTTTGTGAGACTAGGGGCAAACAGTCGCTCCGCGCATATTAAATCGATCGATGACACCGAGCTGTCTATAACCGGTCTACCTTGTAGGTGCATATAATTAGGCGTGGACTCTCGAACACACATACGCCAGCAGGCAGTCGGCTTTTTGACACGGATCACCTGCCCGCAGAAAATGGAGGCGGCTTCACGGTGGGGGTGTGTATTTATGAGTGTGTGAGGGTGCGAGGTAACTATAGTGAATTCAGAGCTAACCAGTCACACCACTCGGCAGAAGATAGGCTATGCTTTTTTTACCAATTTCAGATGCCACCTCGAGACGACAGAAGCACAGTTCGAAAATATTATAGACCAAAACTTATGTCACTCACCGGTCGTGGTCGTCTAGGCGCGATCGCTGTGGAGAGTACTGTTTACGTGTAATCAATGCCATAAATTGACAGGTTGAAGTATAAAGACAGTGATGGTAGCGTTTACAGAGGAACTTATTAACCTAACGTATTATAACGCATGTAACCATACAATTGGGTAGTTGTATACGTGCTACTCACCACTTGATAGCCAAATTACGCAGTGTTTCAACTGATGTTGCACCAGGATTGACGCACAATTTATGTGCTATTTTTGATAAACATCGTCCCTTATTCCTGCGATTTTTTTTATATTTTTGATTGGATTGCCAGTTTTAGTCAACAGGCAATTTATGCTAACCAAGTTTTTCGTAGAATTCTGATGCGTTATCAAGCGAACCCTGGAAACATTTATGCTCAAAGGGGTGACTGACTAAGCCTCTCTTTTCTGTCATTAATATGTTAAATTCTCTTATTTTGTCAGCCAATGTTTGTTGGTCAGTCCACTTCTTTGGTAACGTCACGAACAGGACCTTACTAGTTTGGAATGGTTGCGCCACTCCCAGAACCTGTCACCACTTTGATGAGCATGAGGACCAGTTCAGCCAGGAAACGAACACTCACGTTGGTATGACGTACAACCAGGACCTCCGTGACGTTGAAGCTCATCGGATTGGACGGCTAAGCAAACAAACCTTCTCAATGGTAGTTTGACGTTAACCGATTGGTTACAGGACTCACTCATCCCGTTGTGTCTTGGAGCTCACTCTCGAACCCCCACCAGTAGCCGTAGAGCGGCTAGTACATATTATAGGCAGCTAAACATTACTGACAAGGGCAAGGGAGACTGGAATGACCATTTATGACTTATTAAAAATCATCAGCCCGCCATACCCAACGCAAGGTGTTTAAACCGCGGAGGACCGACGTCATAACATGCGAACTCGAAGTTCAACGGGCTAACCTTTGAGCCACGGGTTCTTTGTCCTATCGGTTTCGATCGGGAATATTAACAGTGGGGGAGGGGAGTTCACCAATGGGTTACAGAACTCACCATGATACTAGCTGCTGCGCGGCTGCTGGCAGGACTCGACAGTTCGACCCAAGACGCAACCGCACAAGCGAGTTCCATAATCGATCGGTGTATGCCCATCCACCATTGTTACTATTTCTGATCGAAACCGACAGGACAACGAGCCCGCGGCTCAAGGACTAGAAAGTGCACTTCTAGTCAGCAGGTCACGGGTTCGCTCCTCAGCGGTTTAAACACCTTGGGTTGGATATGATTGGCTGATGACTGCTTATAAGCCAGAAATAGCCATATCAGTCTCTCTTGTCTTGTCTTTTTTTCATTTGCCTATAATATGTACTAGCCGCTGTACAGTTACATACACTTCCCACGTAGCAAACTGAAACGATCGACTGCTTCGTAATTTGTAAATACTGATAACTCAGTGGCGAATCCTATGAATATTCTCCCTAAAATAATTATTTCCCTGAACTTGCAGTGATGATATCAAACATATAAGCCAAAAACAAACTAAGCTGGAGAAACCGAGGTCTTGGGGTGGGCGCTAATTATTGCCCCATGCTTGTAGCAAGCAAGTTATGACTAACGATGTAAATCAGCAATTATTTTTGCTAGTTCCCTGTACCTAGGTGGTTACCACCTTTTATGGGTGGGGCTGTATAAAATAGCATGAAATTTCGGGGCTGTGATGTGCGATGCATCAGATTTGAAGCTAAAACATAATCTCGGCAGTGGAAAACTTCAGCCTGAACCAAAAATCATAAGACACAGACTGCGGACTCTCTGAGGAACCACGTCACTCACAGCTACGTTGTGTGCGCAACAGAAGTTCGGTAAGAGACACATTTGAACTTTCATCCAGTGCCTATACCTGTGAAAATTATGCTACTGTTAAACATACGGACGAAGCCATTCTGCAATAATCTTAATTGATAACATACTTTATGGCTCTCAGCAGGAAAGGACGTGTTTTGAGGACTTTTTCTCAAAATTCGTTCATTAATACTTCAAAATAAACGGAAGCTTTGTTGAAAACCCGAGGTAACCAAAAGAAATTAAGTTGCAAAGGCAGATGAAACACTGTGGTCTTATTTCAGGAAGAAACACGTTTGTTCAAGTTGAGCGTGCGCTTAGATTACAGACCACAGCTAGTTACCCTGCAAGGAGCATGAACTTATTTCCTGCCCACATGCTGGATGATAGAACTTGACCTCTTCTAGCATGACAAGTAGCGTCTTAACATGACGGAGTGGGGTTTATGGGACAGTCTAGGATTGGCAATAAGCTGCTTGGTAAAATAACCGACGCTTCGATGGATGTGACTAAAACCGTTGGGCTCTTAAACATGTGGAGTCAACAGCGTGACCTCAGACAGCTCAGTCAGTCACCAGCAAACCTCTCCAAATGTCGTGGTTATGATACCACCATGGCAGATATGAGTTTCCGAAAACAATGGCATCGTGCTCGGAAAATCGAGCAACAGTGCTTGAAAAGGTCAGAGTCAGTCACAAGTCTAGGGGGGGTTACGCCATCCTTACTTTGAAGGTTTTGATTTGCTCGCCTGATAAAGATAGTTCTGCTGCTCATAGTGAGCTAAATAAGTCAAAATAACTTACTAAGGATTGCATAACGTGCCGGTTAGTTTGTAATTTGACTCGACAGTCATTGAAGCCTTACGTACGACTGACGCAATAATCTATTTTTATTTATTTTTTCAACCTATTTAATATATTGAATGGCATTGCTCCAATTTTCTGAATAGTTTGTTTTAAGAAATAAGTACTTAAGACAATTTTCCTGAAATTTATCAGCGCACCTTGATCCTGGCAGAAAAATCTATCCTGCTTACAAGGATACCAGACAATTAGTTCACACCTAACGTGCCGTCCGATGAATTTTAGGATGTACGTTAATATAAATTTCGAAATATAACGAGTATTATCAGGAAATGTAGGCAGCAAATAAGTTTGAATATCTTTACGGAGCTAAGAGCAAGATTTTTATTTTTAAAATTTAGTGTAAAGACAAATAAACTACTCTGCATGTTAGAATGGAGGCTTCTAAAAATGTTAGGTTCTCTATTAAAAACCAACAAGTGCGTACATACGAGCAAACTGAAGGCTATTCGGTAAAATAACCTCACGTGTATTGCAAGCTGGTTTGTCGTATAAAACCGCTTAATTTATAGCGGTTATAACGAGTTGGTAAGGCTAGATTAGTCCGGGACTCGGAAATATATATGCACATCAAACTTCATAAAATCGGGTCAAACTCTCAGATATGATGAGACCGGATTTTTGAAAAACTACAGCCATGTATTTTTATACGTAGACCCCCGGCTTTGCAGTTTTTGTCATTTTATCCTACCAGAAACTGACAATGGACCTTGAGTTAGCGCAGGAAAAGGCAATTCACGTATAAAAAACGATTTCCTGAATTAAGTTGATCAGTTCCGACGTCTTTCAAGCGTTTTAACACTTTTTCATATGCATTCCTAGACATGGAGAAAAAAACCACCAGACTTTTGGAAAATTTATAAGTTTTGTTACGAAAATTTTCTTATCACAAAACGTAACCGCCAATCCGAGTTATCAAGGGTTCACAACCATGACCAGCAATGATCGCTACCGTTTGTTTTTAGTATATGTTCCACGAACGACGAAAATGCAGTAAAACAGAGCCCATTTTATGCACGACTGTGGATTTCGGATATATGGACTATCAGAAACGGTACTTTAAATGTAAGAATTATAATTCCAGTCATATTATACAATTTTGGAGGTCCTTTGGATACTGATAGGTCTTAAAAGAGAAATTCTAGCTGTATCTAGGTTTCTCCTCTAAAAGGACAACGAACAAAGTATCGATAAAAGATGAGAAACAGCAAATTTGCACTTTAAGGAACTCTAAAATTCATAAGTTTTTATTATTCTCTATATAGATTTATTTTTCATAGCGAGCAGATACTGATGGACACTTAACGGCCAAAGCATTCTACACGATGCCTGCTAAGGTGTTGTTCAGCTTAAAGAACAGTCATTCAGTAATCAATGTGGGGAAACACAGGGTTCTTCCAGTTCTGACTCGACTGATGCATCTATAAAGAGAAATGACCGTAGAGGCTGCCAGTAATTTTCAGGTTAACAAAATAAATAAATAAGAAGACAGTTTGTTGTTGTATTCAGTCTTGTTTAAAAGAATAATCTCTTAAATGTAGTAAATCCCTGTTATCAAATTTTGTATGTACCAAGGTCAATTAACTCTAGGTAAACCTTTAGTGAAAAAGAGCCAAAATGTGGTTTAAAAAGCATCACGTGCTATGTTACGCGTCAGACAATTGAACTTTGTTTGAGTCTGTTTTACCATCCGAGTCATAAATCGCGGCGGCGGTAAATATGTAAGACTGCATTAAGGTAACAGGTGGAATAACGTATGTAGCGTGATCGGCGAAAATTCACTACTTACTTCATAAACTCTCCTACGTGGTGTTTCTTATTAGATGTGTGCGTTCCGGAAAAAAATATTTTCTCTTACCGAATCTCTTTCTATGTTATGTTGTAGACGAAAAGGTTTGCATGTTGGGACGCAACTCATCAGTACCATATATTCACACAGCGTTCTTTGCTGATAACCGCTTTAGATTAGATCTGCGCACATTTGTACGTACTTATCTTACAGAAGCCCTCAACGTAACCGAGCTAGATTTATCCAAACTATTGTTGTCAGTTTGAAGCTCATTTTTTTCAGTCCGTATAAATCAGGTGAAATGCTATTAGAGGAGACGCGTTACATGCATAAAACACAAGTTTCTCTTCTTAAAAAGTGGTGATTTTAAAATAGATATTTAATTTTAGCTCTTTTACCAATAATCCCTATTGGCAATCTTCGTCTTGACTCATCTACTATTTCCAGGCAAACGCAAATATCAATAAGGTAATCGGGATAAATCTCGTCATACTGCCACTTTTTCAAACTTTCAGCATATGTAAGGTACTTTTGAGGTCTAGTTTCAGCTAATGTATGAGTTGACATGCTCAGTACGAACTATATATGACCGCTGTGTAGTGACTTTATAAACCTAGAACGGAATTTTAACGTAAAGCATGATACGAAAATGGTTCACATAAAACGAATAAAGTAGTTTTTAACAACAAAATAACCATTGCTTCTGCTGGGGACCAGCATGAACTGGCATTTCTCAATTTCCTTTGTAAAATGATTAGAGGCTGGGTTTTTAGCACCATACTTGTCTACTTACTTATAAAAGAAGGCTTTCAATTTGCGCAAGAGCATATTCATCTCAGTTGCTAATATTTGAACAACAGCCTGGAACTCAGCGAGCTCCGCACTCACCAAAAGGCACAAATTACTTTTTAAAATAAATCTTGATACGCCGAAGTGGCTGCGTTTATGATTGGAGCTGCTAATTTTATTCCATTTTCGTATTTACTGACCAACCTGGGAACATGTATCCTCCTGAACACGTTCGATCATCTGACATCCCCATCTGTGAATTGAAACTATATCCTGCCCACCGCAGCACAGTTAATACAAAGACCGAAAGTGGCACCGAATTCCCATACCATCATTTTGTAACGTGTCATCAAACATAACTCAGTTGAGTGGCCACCATACTACGCATAGCAATTGATTTGTACTTTGTTTACACTGAGAATTACTTAAAATTCCTAGTGAAACGCTGTTGTACATATGTTGATTTTTTTTACGCAGTTGTTTGCTTGGGCATGTATTATGTACCTTGACAAATTAAGTTTACGTATATGGCATGCATTTTTGTGTTTTTGGTACTTCAACTTTTCTAAAAAATGTCATTTCTAATTCCCACAATATTAATCTATACACTTCGCATGTGTGTTCATTTAACGAACGTTCGTGCAGTATTAATTAAGTCTGATTCGTGTATTTGGGCTGACCTCTGACTGCTTAGAGATCTTTCATGGATTTACGCATATTTCCTGAGTTACATTACCTGATGTAAGTCGTCTTTGCCAAAACCATTTTAATCAGAGTCAAGACAGCAGGTCATTTGCTCGGAGGCGGCCACACAAAGTCCAAATGGGCTCAATTTAAAACGCCTCACGCTAAGCTTTGCGTAGCGAGCGAGCCAGGGAATACGAACAGAGCCAGAGGCGTGCTTGCTCGTGTCACCGCCTTCGGCTGTTTTTGCGCGCATCAATTGACCAATTAGGCGTCGATGACGTACTCTGCCAATGACAGTTCTGCACTGGCGCTGAGTAAATCCGTGGGCACTCCTGCCTGATGCTCAGATCTCAGAACACCTGCTGCTAGTTGCATAAAGAGCCCCGTCTCTGTTAATCCGGCATCTTGACCATGAAATCGAAGCAGGAGTCCAATGCAATGCTGTTTACAGTGAAACTTACAATGCGAGTACCTCTGCGGGATCCCGCGGACCTGGAAAAGACTATGGAACAGATCTACAAGGAGCGTCAGGCAAAAAGTAAGAAAGAGAAACGCGTGAGCTGCAAATTGGGAGCGGGTGAGGAACATCTAACTTTGTCCAACGGGTCATGGTGGGCCACAGGAGAATTCCAGTCTGACCTACTCTACTCTCAGATCATCAAGCACGCCCAGCTAGAGAGGTCGCCGAAAGTCATGATGATTGTTTCCTCTCAAGATAAAGTCCACTGGGAATTTGTCCTCATTAAGACGAAGGGAGAAAGTTATGCCAGACAGCTCAACGCAGCCATTCGAATGCGAGTTGACAGAGTGCGAGCAAAGGAGAGGGCCACACACCCAGTTTCAGCGCAGCCTGTGCAGTACCAGGCCACAACGGGGGAAACTTATGTGGAGGAAGAACCTCTTGGGCGTACTCGCAAGAAGAGCCGAGCGCCAGACGTACCCTCAGTTAGCCAGGCATCGATCGAACACATCGAAAAAGTAAGTGTTGGTAAACAGATGACCTCGGCGTTAGAGGATGACGAAAACAGCGTTGACAGGCTCACAAGTTCTCCCACTGACCCGGACAGGACATCCGTGCCGAGAATGCCGAAGATACCAACAAGGCCTACTAATGGTTACCTTAAATCAGATCAAGAGTCCAACTCTCGAGAAAGCCTCGGAAACGACCAGTTTCGTTATTTTCCTCGTCAGCCTCAGGGAGAAGATAGTCTTGAGCATGACCGTTATTTGAATTCCGGGTCTTTGGTGTATAACGAAGATGAAAAGCCCAAGGCATATCAGGCAACTATTTCAGTGTCGGACAATACAACATCTACCTCGAACAACGAGTACCCCCGCATAATAAAACCACGCAGGCTGCAGTCCATTGAAGAAGATAGGCCCAACGGTCACACGAAGGTGGACCGAGAATCACGACAGAAAAAAACGACTGAAGACAAAAATTTCCACGAACGACAAAACCACCAGAGAAACCCAGTGGAGCTTGTCCCATATAGCAAAATCCGTTCACCTGACTCTGAGGACTATCGTTCCAGAACGGATGCGCTCTCATCAGTGACCTATTATGGATCAAATGAAAGGACCAAGTCAGCACAACCTCCCGTTGTGCAAAAGCCTCGGAAGAACAAACGACGAACCAATCGTGAACTCAGTAGCCTTACGGATGCGAAAAACACCACAACTGAACTCGATGATAACAATATACCGTGGGAGGTTAACATTTGTTATATCAAGCATGATCCAATGGTGGGCTGTGTGGAGGACGAAAGTGGGCCAATTTACATGTACACGGCACATCAGCTGGTTCCCAGAAACACGGACACTTACAGTGCCTGCGATTCCAATTCGATTAGTGGCAGCAGCAGTAGCAGCGAAAGTGAGGATGACTCTATCCTGGAGTCAGAGAGTGCGGACGACGACGACGACGAGAACGAATTGGAACGTTTTATGATGCAGGGCAGGGAAGAGAACCCCAGGGGTCAGGCACGGATTCTTGCCAACAGTAAGGAAGCGCATCATGGATTTTCAACTATTAACTACTGAATCAGGCTATCTGCGCACTACTAATCAACAAATCAAACTATGTTAAGATTACTCGCGCCGGGTTAGCAGTCTTCCGTGTAAGAACAAAGTTATTACGGATTGACTACTTTGCCTCTTGCCTAGCCGTAACACCTTGCATCCACCATCCACAACACGCCCTACCAATATGCACTGGAATCTTCGCCGATGCTGGTCCTCTATGATTTGCCATCTGCCAAGCTGTAGACAACTCCATTGGATGACGTATTTTATTTATTCATCTGACTTTGGACCCCTGGGTAGCTCCCATAAGATTTCATTTCGTATTTAGAGCCCAGGTTTATTACTCATTCACCCCTTACCCTCCACAACTATCGTATGATAATCTTGATAAGCAGAAACTGATTTCTGGAGTTTTTGCTTTTCATGTGCATATTTCGAATTCGACTAAGAACTTATTTTAAAGAGACTTCCTCTTGTTATTTTTTATGGGCCATTTGGTGATCGATAATCATACGAGAATAGGCAGGATAGAATTACGAAATGAGATATTGTTTTATTGTCATTCAACGAAATTTTGAAAACTGTAGACATAAATGTTCAACAAGATCTGAGTTAATGTTGCAGTAGCATTTTTTGTGCAAATTCTAGAGCCTCGCCTTTATAAAGTAGTTCGAGCTGGTATTTTCGTGATCAGACAAACGCCCGTTGTTTTTGGATCAGAAAACTCAGCAGATGTAAAGGAGCACTAGCGCAAGGTAAAATAAATTGACGGCAGTTTGTCTCACTGTCGCTGTGACTTGCGAAAAACGAAGACCTTAAATCGTCAGACTCAACTTTAGTCATATACAAGTAAAAAAACCAATACTCTCTTTTTATGAATGCAGGGTAGCCGAGAAAAAGATCCCTAACAGTATTACACCGTCTATGCAATATGTTACTTAGATGGCTGTTTGTGAAAGTTGTGTTTACTTCTTTTCACTAGTAATTAGGGATCAGTTTAAGTTGGAAGTAAGTGCACACTTATTTAAATTTGCCGTCAGGATGTGGTGGTTATTTTAATGAAAGGCCCATGTGAGCGCGTGCCATGCGCGGGACTGTTAATGTTCAGTAAAATAGTTTCCGGTTACTGTTATTTTAACAAAAAAGCACCAGCTACACAAATTCCATACTGCCAGGAAACATTTGCTACAAGGTGTTACTGGCCCTAAAAACTGCGCTTAAAAAAACTAGAGGGCAATGAATGCAAATGCTAAAAGCGGTGCTGTGTACTCTTGACAGGGTTTATCGAAAAAATATGGGGTGGTCTATAGGAAAGTGCTTGTTGGATTCCGAACATCACACACCTGATCCCTTTGGTAGGATATGTGCTGGGAATACTGTAATATAAGTTTACGCGAGTTTTGAAGTTTACACTTGTCGAATGAAAGAATATAGTATCCGTAGTTGTTCAATAATTTGTTGTGGGTTCAGACGACAATGATTGGTAAACTCATTTACAGGTGAAAGGGAAAGGGTCTTTAGCCTATGGTAAACCGACCGGTGTTAATATGAGATTGGGCTAAGATCAAGGTTTAAAGAGGGAAAGGCATGCTTAGATCCATTTTGTCGTACTCTATTTGATAAGCATTTTTTTAAAGTCATTGTACGTTGAGGATGAACTGTCAAAACGAAGCGGTTAGTAAGTTGGAGAGTTGTGTCTCCGGTTTTACAAAAGCACTATGACTAGGCCTAGCTCACACAACTAGGACGTGTGGAAGGATTGAACTTCATCGTGTTGCCGATTAGTATGTGGTTGCGGTAAATAATATGTTTTCGCTCAACTTTTATGGCATACGACAGAAAAAGTTGCAGTGTTAGATAAAAAATTAAAAGTTACGGTTTGTTTTTAAATCTACGTGTGGTAGTTGCCCTGATCTCCATGGAAACAATAGAGAAAGCGTGTGTAAAAACTTTATCTTATGGTAAGGTTCAAGTTCTTTTCTGACGTTCTTTCCATTCAAATACTGAAATTTGGTTTGACAAAGTTTAACTTGGCTAAGAAGCGAAAAGCTGAAGACATGGATGCGGATCACCTGACACTGTTATATCTAACAGCCAATATTAGTAGAAACATTTGCGGTGGGAAAGCAAATGATTTTTGCTGGCAGTAGAGTTTTCCTACGGGTGGAACCTGGTTTAAGTGTAAAAGTTAACTGTACCTAACAGGGATTCTAGGAAACGTATTCCCTGTTCCAAACATATTTTCGTCAACTATAGAAGACATGAATTCTGAATTACTAGGTTAACTTATATTGCCGGATATCAAAACGAGAAGAACGATTTGAAAGTATGGAAGGTCTTGAAGTGCAAACTGTTTTTCGTCTGCAAGAAAATGGTCGTAGGCTCTGAACTATGCAGGTAGTAAATGTGTCTTTGATGAGTTAGCCTTTACTGCACTCGGTGCATCTGACAAAATTCATTCGATAGGTTTGCTTTGTCGGAGACGGCATTTTCTGAGGCAAAAGTAACTCCTGCTCTGCACTTGCCCTGCGTGCGGTACAAAATCAGACTACAGCTCATTTTGTAAGATAAGAGTCCCCGTGCTTTCTGTGTTGTGTTTTTCCTAGTAATTCTGGAAGACATACAACGTGTGCTTATAAAAAATGAGAACTAACTGTTAACGTGTGTGCAGACTAGATTCATCACCTGCAGATCATGTGAAAGCCATCTTGCTCGTGACAGTGACAACATTCCCGTAGAAAGTTACTACACTCAAACAGAAACAGACGCACACCGATCTATTGGCTTCCCGAAGCAAACAAGCTCCGTGTGGGTGGCAAAGGTCACGAACAGGCAACCCCTTACGCCTTTTTCTGTTTGAATAAATACCCGATCTGCAGCGACAGAGAATGACAGGTGGCGAGGCACTGATGAACTTTGGTTCGATTAAGTGCTTATGACCCATCCGCTAGACCCAGTGTGTGGAATGCCTGCGCCGTACTCGAGCGCATGTTTCTGTTTTCAGTCCCAGCTGGTAGTCAGGGTTGTGATTGGCTGATTGAAGGTAAAATAAGCCCGAAACAGACTGCATCAATCTACCCATATTCTCTGTCGTGTCTCCTCTCTGTGGTTACTACACTGTCAGTTAGAATTTTCTGCTAGGCGATAAAGGTTACTGTTACCGGCTGTAAGGTGCTACAAAAACAAATATTCAGCTGATGCTGCTTGACATTGATACTTAACAATGGGTAACACAACCCGGAATGTGTAAGGCAAAGAGTAATACAAAAGAGATGCCATATTTTTGAAGCAGACTAAACCTGCACTCAAAGAATGATGCAAGAAATCTAAGGATACCATAGAAGAAAACGCATGACTCTAAGCATGCCCCCAAAAGATAAGTGACTCATAACTCTAAGGCTAGTTCTAAGCTTGGTGTTTCGGGAATGGCGCGGGGTTCCCTTTCAAACATAACAGTGGTTTTTTGTTCATCAACGTAGGGTAGTTCAATCATCATACAGTCTCGGTATCGGCACGATATTTTTGAAGAATCGGCAAATGTTTAAAACATACGTTACACCGCCATACAAACGTATGATTTGCTTCTGTGCGATATGATACCTTTAGTGCATTGCCATTCGTCACTTAGCAAATTTTTCAGACGAACGTCTGGCTTGTTGGTTCCTCCTCTGGTCGCAAGAAAGGTACCACGTAGAATATTGGAGGAGAAAAATTTGACTCACAATGCAACAAGGATACGCTTCCAGTTCATAGATGGAAAAGGAAGTTTTCAGATATTATTTTAATTAAGTGGGAAATAAATGTCCTCAACGCCTCTCCATTGACCTTAAATATTCAACCCGTCGTACTCAAAGTGTAACATGCATTGGCTGTTGCGAAAGCTATAACTGATAAAGTACGACTCTCAACATTTAATACCGTCATAAACAAAATCAACGTCTGCTCAGAGCCTTCGGATAAGGAAAGAATGGATTTCCCTGCCTGAGGGCAGCGGACAGCGCTGCGGCGGACTCCTCACTGTTAAATGAAATGCAACAGCATTTTAAATTGCGGTCCACGGTTGAGAAGACTCCTATAACAGTCAATCATATCATTTGAATTAACTGCTGCTTTTAACATGGTCGGTTTGTAGTTTTCATTTCCGTGCTACTAAATTATCCATTTTTAACTCTCAATATATTCTGGTACACCCGGGACTGACGTAGCGAGGATAAATCAGTATTATTCATCTACTATACTATAGTTCTACTTCGATTGTTTGCAAAAATCAACATTATGCTGATATGTTGTATACTCTTTTTTTCACCGCATTAGACTTTACTGTTTAACAGTCCTGCATTCATGCGAAAAGCTCAAATATCTTTACATAAAAATGGAAAATAAAGAGAGCACGCATTCACAGAAAAAGAAATATAGTCGGCGTCTCTGTTTGCCCAGAAGGAAACAGAGGCACACATAACCACTTCAGTGGTGTCAATTTTATATGATAAAGACCAGCATGCATTTGTAATAGTTTCCATCTAGTGTCCTTAGGGCATCTAGCAATATACTCTAGCTGAGTATGGGTTCTGAAATCATAAGTTATTTTGGGCAGTTTCATTTAACGTGTTTTCTCTTGATATGCTCGGGATCTGGACGGAGCACTTGTTATCTTCCTCCTATTACACGGATTGATAGACACCTTTTGGCATTTAACCAACGAAGCATACGGAAAATTTTAAGAGCTCCAGCTCATTACCTCCATATACCTAAGGTGTGTTCTACATATAAAAAGGACAAATATGTCCACACATACACGGTTCCGGCAATAAACCATAGATTAAATCGGCTCTAATCATCTAAATGAGTGTATATTTACCAACCGCAAGAGTCGCCAACGGTGAAACCTGGGAATAGGAATCCCCAAAGTAATGATGATGAACTTTCTTTCAGGGAGATTTCGGTTGCCGTCAAGATTAACTTTAGGGGGTGGAACACGAGAGTATGTGCTCTTCGCGGAATTAAGCTCAAGCTCACCCGTATTACTTGATGGAGTTTCTATTGTCGATACAAGCGCAAATGCGAGCCACAGGAAGTAATTGAGAAGAAGTAGGCGTGATCACTGGAACAAGAACTTTATTTGTCTGACGTTTCTAGTTCCAGTTCGAACCCACCTTCAGAGAGAGAGAAAGAGGGAGAGTGTGTGTGTGTGTGTGCGTGCCCCCTAAACGGGCCACGTGGTAGATGCGTTGGACCAACACGGAGGCCACATCGGGGCCCGGCATGCGCTATTGGGGTTGCGCTCGGCTAACAAATGCCGAACATGGGAGGTGTGATGGCACGCCTAGGGGCAGCTAGGACTTAGCGGACCCGGCCGCGCCAACCACCTGCGTCCTCTCCCGCCTCCGGTCTTCTTGACTCTGTCTTGACACGGGGCTCAGGTTGGGAGGAGGAGAGAGTGCGGTAGCTGCAGCGCAAGGCTTCTATCACTTTAATCTAATTCACGCGCAAGTCACCGTCCCTGCACCACCCTTCCATGAAGCATACGGTGGACATCGTCGGACTACGACGGTCGAACTATCGTGTGTGAGTGCCCCCTAAACGGGCCACGTGGTAGATGCGTTGGACCAACAAGGGGGCACATTAGGGCACGGTAGGCGTTACTCAGGTTGCGCTCCCATAAAAAATGCAGAACATGGAGGTGTGATGGCACGCCTAGGGGCAGCTAGGACTTAGCGGACCCAGCCGCGCCAGCCATCTGCGGCCTCTCCCGCTTTCGGTCTTCTTGACTTTGTCTTGACACCGGGCTCAGGTGGGGGAGGAGGAGAGAGTTCGGTAGATGCAGCGCAAGTCTACTATCACGTTAAACTAAATCACGCGCAAGTCACCGTCCCTGCTCCACTTTCCCATGGAGCATGTGGTGGACATCGTCCGGACTACGACGGTCGAACTATCGTGTGTGGTGTTCCCCTAAACGGGCCACGTGGTAGATGCGTTGGACCAACAAGGGGGGCGCACATTAGGGCACGGCAGGCGTTACTCAGGTTGCGCTCCCATAAAAAATGCAGAACATGGAGGTGTGATGGCACGCCTAGGGGGCAGCTAGGACTTAGCGGACCCAGCCGCGCCAGCCATCTGCGGCCTCTCCCGCCTCCGGTCTTCTTGACTTTGTCTTGACACCGGGCTCAGGTGGGGGAGGAGGAGAGAGTTCGGTAGATGCAGCGCAAGTCTACTATCACGTTAAACTAAATCACGCGCAAGTCACCGTCCCTGCTCCACTTTCCCATGGAGCATATGGTGGACATCGTCGGACTACGACGGTCGAACTATCGTGTGTGAGTGTTCCCTAAACGGGCCACGTGGTAGATGCGTTGGACCAACAAGGGGGCACATTAGGGCACGGCAGGCGTTACTCAGGTTGCGCTCCCATAAAAAATGCAGAACATGGAGGTGTGATGGCACGCCTAGGGGCAGCTAGGACTTAGCGGACCCAGCCGCGCCAGCCATCTGCGGCCTCTCCCGCTTTCGGTCTTCTTGACTTTGTCTTGACACCGGGCTCAGGTGGGGGAGGAGGAGAGAGTGCGGTAGATGCAGCGCAAGTCTACTATCACTTTAAACTACATCACGCGCAAGTCACCGTCCCTGCTCCATTTTCCCATGGAGCATACGGTGGACATCGTCGGACTACGACGGTCGAACTGTCGTGTGAGCGAGAGAGAGAGAGAGCATCGGATACGGCTAATTCGTACACAGGGCTTTGCAGTATTTTTAGGATCCAGTCGCAGTGCTACGGCATACTTATAACAATTAACGACTTCCCCTTCACCGCGGATGGTTGCCCTCTAGTGCACTAACAGCTTTGTGGTCGGTATGCGGTCCTTATCTGCAGAAGTTTCATGCTCCTTTTTGGAGGTTGGCGTGATGATGGCTCGGCCACCTGGATCACCGGCATTGGCGTTGGAAAATGTGCGCCCGAGTGGCTTATGGCTTTGGTTAAGCTGAGTCCCAGCACTGAATATGGGTTCGGGAGGTCTTTGCACAGACGAGGGCCCGTAAAACATGACTCAAGCAACTCGCGGCTCACGCAATTGTCACCTCTCGCGAGAATTTCGGCCTCATCGAGTGGGATTTCCCATTCCTGTTTCGTTCCGTTCAACAGATCGGCTTCTAAAAAAACTGAAAACGGTTCACCATTTCAGTTATTAGGCTCAACAATCATCCATTTTACCTATAACTAGTTTAATTGAACATTTCTTTTCATAATAAACTCATGGTACAGTTGACTCCCAATCGACCAAACTATCTGGGCATACTTCCTAAAGAGACTGCTCATTCTCTTCCAGTACATCTCCGAACATGAGATCACTTAGCATAGTACACGTTAAGCCAACCCATGCATAGTTGACTATTTAAAGTTTTGCATTGTATATTTTATCAGTTATCGCTGAATTCATCTTATGTGATTTCAGTGCTAGAATTGGCTTCTTGTTGGCGGTTTGCTTTCCGAGGAACAGAATATCAGCTCACATAAAATAAGCGAGCACTTTCAATTTTCTTTGATCTTTCAGAAAGAGACGCTGGTGTTCGCCTGCATGAACACGTTACTAAATCCGGCATTAAGCCCTAAAGCCCTCTGAGGAATCGCATATGCTGTGGCCGATCTCGCACCTCCGCATAGTTTAGCTCTAGTTGCGGTATAGTAATAGAACTCCAGCAAAGGTTGTGCATTTTTTAGCCGTAAGGAAATTGACAGTCCGAAGAAGATAGAGTTAGAGGCTGTATCGTAATTACTTTGGTGATCAAAGCTCAATCCATCTAGTAAACCGATACGCATGAGGTAAGGTTTGCTCTTCCCTCAGGTTTTTCTTAGTTAGGTAGAGACCTGTCAACGATGCCAAAATGTAAAGCAGCCAGAGGACAAAACCACGATGAACAATGCTGACTGAGAGTTAACAGACAAAATTTATTTCCAAGTGAAGCATGACAAGCGCACAAAACCTAGTCCTTCTTGTAAGCATCGACCTAGCCCGAGTGGTATTTGTGTGTGCAGTTGCGCCGCAACGCACTTTTGGAGTGTAAAGTCGTTTACACTTTTGAATTGCCCTTACGTATTTGTTTTGAATAAATAACTCTAGAACCCACGAGATCTGGCTGCACTCTTGCAATAAACGTCTTGTATTCCAACTTCCGGGATCCTAACGGGGTGGGATGGGGGGAATTTACGCGGCCTCGTTTCACAACGCAGAGCACACACTGGTGTCGAGGGGGGAAAAACGCGTAAGCTTGTTTTCACTCAGGCGTTGGAAGGCTGGTTGGAGCGTTAGACTTCTGATTAACCAGTCACTGGTTCGAGTCTCGGGTGGGGACCCCCTGGAGTTGGGTATGACTGGCTGATGACGGCTTATGAGCCAGGAATGGCCATTCCAGTCTCCCTTCTATTTTTCAGAATTTTTTATCTGATATACCTTATCTCTTACTGGAGCAAATGGTCTGCTCATCTCATTCAGGTCTCATACTTCTTCATGGTTCATTAATTCATAGTTTTCAAAACCACAATAAGTATTAATCTAAATCCAACCTTTGATCGGTTATTGTACTTAACTCATTAAATATGCCCGCAGGATATCATGCTTCTACTGACATATATTAACGGCGAATTTTAGGCGAAGACCAGCTGTGTATATACTTTAGAAGAAATTATTTCCTGATATGAGCTTCTTGCATTCTTTTTAGCCTGGTAGTATTATAATTGTTACGTGGCAGCAAAGGAAGCCGGAAAAGGGTACTAAAGCTTGTGTTGACATATATCGGGGACAGTAGTTAGCAAATATTTAAACATCGACTCATGTAACGCAAAATGTTATTTTTAATCGAAGGTTAGTGCCCTGAAATAGGCTTATTGGATTCCGTTGATAATATGCCCGTTATAAGAAGGAATTTCTTTCTAGCAAAGAAAATATACCGTACTCATATGGCCGTAAATAGTTACAAAACATTTATTCTGTCTGGTGTGTCAAAGATAGCAGACATTGGCTTTGTTTATTTTTATTTCTGCTTAAAATATTACCAGAGTGTGCAATGCGCAAAGACATTTTGTCATCTAAGATATGTCATTAAAATTGAGGAATACATTATATTTTCTTTAGCTGGTCTTTATCTACATAATGTAAGGAAAATTTCGCTAAAGATATTAAACTAACTACTTCCTGTCGTTTTTCCTATTACTTTCGAACAACTGTGCTGAGCTTATGGATATCTTTTGACATAACCACAGCACGCTCTCTTCAAGTAATTGCTGCCCCCTCCGGCTGCTCATGCTAATTATCATTCCACTTTTTGCTATCACGTTTTCATATGCCGTGCTGTATATAAATGCCAGGGGAACGGTAAACTAGGTTTTCGTCATAGAAATTAATTGCAAATGCCGATTGCCGTGTTGTGCATCTTCGAAGGACTTATGTTTCTGAAACACGACTTAAGTGTCAGCCGTCTGCGTGATGCAAACTATTCGAGCTTCAAAGACGACTTTCAAGGTACTTCATGGAAATCTCTTAATAATTCTATCTGTTAACTGCGTTGATATTTTTTATATATCTAAGAGTATCATAAACTGTGAATCAAATGTTTATGAACTGGCATAAATCCGAGCACTTATCCTGAGCTAGGTAACTAGATAAAGTGGTACGCTCGTTGAGAATAGACCTTGGCAGGCCAATTGATGTACCAAGTAACATTCACAAGCTCGTTATATGCTCCTGTTTTCTGCCTTGTACAAAAATAACCCCCAAATCAATCGCATTAACAGTAAACCTGAGGGTTATAACCCTTATACGTAATCAGCATCCTGTCTGCGTTTAATTTTATCTCGGGTAAAGGAACGGGCTTCAAGAACGTAATCCATCCCATCTCAAAAGTTTTTTGCTGTTTCATATACGCTGGCCATATACGTAAACTCTCTGCGCATTGCGACTGGAACACAAGCTGGCTGTCCCTCAACATGGCACCAAGTATTGCGTCTTTGCAAAAAAACCGAACACCGCTTCCGCCGGGACGTCACTGAAGTGGTTTTCCGCGACCAGGACAAATTAGGCTTGACAGTTTTTCGAAACCCGCTATGCAGGCAGGGGCAGCCGCAATGTATTCCTAGACGCCAATTCCCAAGTTTTTCATTCATACTTAAATGACCCCTCCCCCCGCAACCATCCTAAAACAGCCACAACCGAATCCTGGTTAAGTGCCTGTATTCACACTGAGACGTCCTCCTCACTTACATCCGACTAATCCAATAGCATAATCTCTTGCGTCTTATCCCCCAAATGTGTGTACTGTTCACGTTCCTCCCAGCCCCGTCCCCCCGTTGTGCCTCTTCCTGTTTCATTTCATCTGGTCACGGCTGACTTCAGCAGATTAAAAAAATAATTGCGTACACCTGTATTCAGAACTTCGAATGTCGATTATGCTTTCTATGACCTGCTCTGGCACTCAAGTGACCAGAGGGTTGGTCAGTAGTGACATTTTAGATGTAATGGAACTATTCGCCTTAATTTGATTCCATTTGCTTATATTCCCGTCTTTCGATAAGTTAGTTAACCACGCAGGTTACTACTCTGACTTCTGTATACTTTTGCACACTGCTAGTACCTGCCT
This sequence comes from Schistocephalus solidus, assembly GCA_017591395.1. NCBI lineage: Eukaryota > Metazoa > Platyhelminthes > Cestoda > Diphyllobothriidea > Diphyllobothriidae > Schistocephalus > Schistocephalus solidus. The sequence continues at coordinate 26,994 of WEDG01003828.1, forward strand.
GAAATGCCTTTTCTTATCAGAAATAATTGGCATGACCTTATGAATCGGCGAAATATGCAAGATTCGTGGGGTCAGAAGCGGAGCTCTGTTCGCTGCATTTACCTCATCAACCCTGGGCATTATTGCTTGGGGATCTAACCTATTACGTTAGCACTTTGTAATGGTATAATTGACCGACATTCGGAATATCTGACGTTGGCTTACGGTCATCCTTCTTAAAGCGGATCAGGAGATGGCTTGTATGCCAGACTTGAGGAGTACGACCAATGTCCTCACCATGAGAATTACGAGTAATGGGATGACTGGCGCGGGTTAGTGCTCGTGTTGTGGGAGACTAAGGGCATCCGCCTCACTTTCTCTCTATTCTACGTTCATTTTACTCATAGAGTAAGGCAGCTTTAAGATTACTTGAGGTTTACGTGGAGCAGTTTTTGGTCAGACATTCACCCCCGTCGACATCCGTAACAGTTGCTGGTTCCTCGATCAATATGACTCTAGCCACACTCACCTGGGCTTCTATCGGCTAGAGTTGCTGTAGGGTTATGCTAGGAAGAAATTGGTGCAAACTAGACCTCAGCTTTAAAGGCTGAGATGTTCACCAATTAGTAGCCTTCCAGAGTATAATTTTTAAGACGACATACAGGTCTAAGGGCACATCCGATTTACTTAACGGAAAGAAATTACTGTGGATCGCCCTATATATATATATATATATATATATATATATATATATATATATATATATATATATATATATATATATATATATATATATACTTGTCCACTTTCGTCCCAGGCCAAGAAATAGAGATGAGCTTAAATACGCCTATTTTGGTGACATCAAGACTACATTGCCCGTGGTTCACACGCCTGTACGACTTTCAGTCGGATCCAATGCGGCTTTTGAGTCATCATCGCTTGCGAGATGTTCCGCCATACTTGCTTCCTAACATCAACATTCCTTTGTGCGCAGCACAATATCCTGAAATATTAAATTGTGAGACACAGTGCATTAATGTCTTATGGGATTTAATTTTCAACGCTGATGACTGAGTCTGTGTTCACACGCAGAGAGCCTGCAAGGATATGAGACACAAAATACAAGCATTTTTCCTAACATGAACGAGGTATTAATGGTTGCTGCGAATGAACCTCTTCCCCCGATTTTGTACCTTTCTTAGCTCTCACAGTTCCTTTTTCTACTTTGGTGAAACTAGTGGCCATTTCAGAGATGAAATAGTTTAGTAGTCAAAGACCTGGTCTTCCTCGTCGTCCAGAGTTCCAAACTCAGTTAAAGGCCTTAATGATGTGATTATTTCGTGTTTATTTAACTAAGACCGATGCCTCCTAAGACCGACCTGTTGCGTACCCTGACCACAAAAACAAGCTTTTGGTTTTGTTGTAGCGAAAATTCAAATTCAAAAATTCAAAAGACAGTTTGGCGAGCCTACGTTAGCTTTCGATAAATTCTCGTCAGGCCTTTACGTTTATATCACTGTGTAACCAATTCAAATGTTCGGGTAAGTAGAACAAATCGTACGGTTGTCTGGGTGGGGGAGGGACGGGGAAAGAAACAAAACAGTGGTCCGTTTTCTGATCATCGTCAGAGGGTGGCTGAATTGGTGGCTTTCGGCCACGGTAATTGCGGTGCCTGTATAAAGTTCTTTTGAGCGCATAGGACTGGTTTGCGTAGCCTGATCGCAGCTGCTTCTGCCGTAGCCAAAAGACACTGTCCAAGGAATTTCGAATAGGTTGAGGGGACCTTATAAATTACCCGGAAGGCTCTTTGGTCTGTGTCTACCACATGCGCGAGGATAGAGCTATTTGCGTTCTTTATTTGCCCCTTTCCTAACCATGCTGGAAGGTGTTCTCGTACTCTTTTGGACAAACGCCGGTTCGTGCGACGAATATATTCTGCCCCACAGGAGCGGGTGAAAGAATAAATGCACATTCACATGGTTACACAGCGATATAAATATAAGAGCCTAACGAGAATTTATCGAAAGCTAACGTATGCTCGCCAAATTGTCTTTTTAATTTTGGATTTGTGCATTACATAGGACGTTAGTATTAGGAACATCCGCGTTAAACCAAATTATACGGGAACAGTGTATCGTTGCTTTTTTTAGAGAAACTAGCTGGCTCATGAAGAAGCACCTCCATTAATTCGAAGGCGTAATTATATCTCAAGAAGTTCAGCCAAAACGTATGTTGAGTAGACTCTAGAAGTCTATTTAAGATGACTTTTCTGAAAAATGAAATGGCAGCAATCTTGTAGCCTTGATCTGCACCGCTAAAACCCAATCATATTTAAAATATGCAATATACCTTTATGCGAACTTATGAATTCTACGTGCATTTCAAGCTCAGTTTCATGAAAAAGCACGGACTATGGGTAAGTTCACCCTGTTATGTTTCCATTACTAAGTGGCTCGGTTTGCTCACAAATCAATGAGCCCACTTGTAATTATCGTGGGTGGGTCCTCGGTAATCTCCCCCTTAGCCTTCGCGCGCACATGTGCAGCGGTTAGTCATAACTGGAGCGGGTGCCTTGCGTAAAAGATCTCTGCGCAAACGGCAGGAGTGGTGCTCTTTATGGTAGTCGTGCTGCCCTTAGCAGAATCATCGCGTGTCGATTAGCAGGAATTGATTGCAGCGGAGCCATGTCGTCATACTTCCCGCCTACTCGCACACGCGTTCTGCCTTTGGTACGCTCACGTGCACAGCAATAGTACCAGCCGCTGTATACCAGACTGTGACAGGTACAGATCTGCCACGCTTTATTCATATGCTGGAAGCTATCGGGCTATGAAGAACCCGCGTTTCAAAGGCTGCACATATTGTGCATGAGAGAACCTTTTTGATTCCAATTCCACAACTGCATTCTGGGATGAGGATTGGAAAGGCCTGCAACTATGCTTCGCTTCTCACAACCTTTGTTTGTGCATTGTGTGGTCCATTAACTTTTCCAATATTTTTGTTTAACTTACTCTTAAGGACAACGGTAGTAAGGGTTCGCGAATGGAGGCGAATTTCCGCATTCCAGGTGTGTGTAAAAGTGAAGAAAAAGGTTGTTCGTTCACCGGAATCATGGCTTTATTCGTCTGAGCTTTCGAACTCTTACTGGAGTCCATCGTCAGAGATAAAACAGCAACATAAGCGAGAAATATTTATGGGGGAGGGCAGGGTTCAATCAGATACCAGTGGCGCCAGTCCGGAGGTGACAACGCAGGGCCCTGTATGCAGGTGCCAAATTGATAAATCGATTAACCGAGTTCTCATCGGAGGCCCAGGCTTCAATCCATTCTCGGCTTGTCTTGCATCTGGCGTGGGCGATGGTCTTCATGGCTTCGAAGTTAAACTCCTAACCCGTTTCGTAGATGTGGGCAGCCACTTGCGATAAACCATCACCCCATCTCACAGCAAGCTTATGCTCGTGTATGCGCGATCCAAGCATACATCCAGTCTGTCCTGTGTAGTTACAGGAACAGTTTTGGCACGGGATGCGATACACTACTCCCGACTGCTCATTCGGATTTTATTTGTCCTTCATTCTCATGACCTTACTGCGCCTGGTAGCTTTGGGTCGGTGTGCAATTCCGACACCAAGTCCCGCAACAATGCGCTCAGTCGCTTCTGACACGTCCTTGATGTATGGCATCGCATGCCATACCGTAGGGTTTGGTTCTGATTGGGTCCTCCGGTGGTGAACACGTAGACATCGGCTTATGAATGCCTTCGGATAGCCATTCCGCATAAACTGGTCGCGGAGGTCACGGGCCTCACGTGCTTTTTCCGCTGGACTGCTGCAATGAGTCTGGATGCGTTTGAACAGTGTTCTCACAGAGCTTTGTTTGTGAGCCACCTGATGGATGCTGATAAAATTGAGAAGCTGCGTGGTGTTCGTCACTTTCCTGTTGACAGTCATTTCTATTTCGCCGTTGGGACGTCGCCTGATGAGCTGCTGCTCTTTTTCTTCTTCCCTCGTGAATTGTATATCTATTAAGATCGAGTTAAGGTGATCATAGAAATTCTGCAGCTTGTTCCTCTTCACGATACTAAATGTGTCATCTACGTAACGGCGCCAAAAGATAGGATGCTGTCGAGTGAAACGATCTTTTCCAGTTCTTGTATGACCAATTCTGGAAGCCATGCTTGTGAGAACTGAAACAACCGAGAACGAGAAACCCTCCGTCCGACAACGTTTAAGGTTTTTGACGATGGCACACAGAGCAACCCAATTTGTTTCGAAGAGTGAGTCGAAAGCTATGAAGGAACTAAGGACGGATGCACAAATTATCATTCTACGCGCTGATAAGGGGCGATCAACTGTCGTAAGGAATCGAGAAGACTACAATGAGAAAGCCAAGGCTCTAATCGATGATAGAGAATTTTACAGACCAGCACAGGACGCACAAGCCAAAGCGGTAGCAAGTCAGTTAAACAAATTACTCGGAGAATTCAAACACCAAAATTTTATTACGGAGAATGAACGGCGCCAAATGAAACCAACGTATACGGCTCTGACTCGCTTCTTTGGTCTGCCAAAGGTCTATAAACTAAATGTTCCACTGCGGACAATAGTCACCCTGAAAGGCAGCCCCACCTATAATCTAGCAAAATGGATGTACTCGAAACTGAAATTCCTCCAAAACAATTCGCCTACCTCAGTCCAGTCGGCCTCCCAGCTCCTGGCAGACCTCCAAGGTTGGAGGATTCAATCGGACGAAGTGATGGTCCATTTTGACGTGACCTCCTTATTCACATCCATTCCACTGAGTTTAGCACAAGAAGTCCTGCACAGGAAACTTGAGGAGTCATACGTCGAAAAACAGAGTTCTCGCAAAATTAAACACCTTATGAAGCTATTCGAATTTTGCCAAAAGACCTACTTCAACTTTGCTGGAGCAGATCAAGGGAACTCCAATGGGATCCCCAATCCCCAGTTTAGTGGCAGAATTGGTCCTACAAGAACTGGAAAAGATCGCTTTCACCCGACAATATCGTATAATTTTGAGCCCTTACGTAGGCGACACATTTTTTATCGTGAAGAGGAACATGCTGCAGCATTTCCATGATCACCTTAACTCGATATTCCCAGATATACGATGCGGTGCTATACATCAAGGACGTGTCAGAAGCGACTGAGCGCATTGTTGCGGGACTTGGTGTCGGAATTGCACACCGACCCAAAGCTACCAGGCGCAGTAAGGTCATGAGAATGAAGGACAAATAAAATCCGAATGATCAGTCGGGAGTAGTGTATCGCATCCCGTGCCAAAACTGTTCCTGTGACTACACAGGACAGGCTGGATGTATGCTTGGATCGCGCATACACGAGCATAAGCTTGCTGTGAGATGGGGTGATGGTTTATCGCAAGTGGCTGCCCACAGATACGAAACGGGTTACGAGTTTAACTTCGAAGCCATGAAGATCATCGCCCGCGCCAAATGCAAGACAAGCCGAGAATGGATTGAAGCCTGGGCCTCCGACGAGAACTCGGTTAATCGATTTATCGATCTGGTGCCGGCATACAGGGCCGTGCGTAGTCACCTCCGGACGGGCGCCACTGGTATCTGATTGAACCCTGCCCTCCCCCCACCCCCCCTATAAATATTACTCGCTTATGTTGCTGTTTTATCTCTGCCGATGGACTCCAGCAAGAGTTCGAAAGCTCAGACGAATGAAGCCATGATTTTGGTGAACGAGTAAGGGTTCAATCTAGGTAACTGTAAATGTACAACTCTGCGGCGTTATTGTGCGCATTTTTTCTATGTTGAGAAAATGCGTACGTGCACAGACCCTCTAACTATTATGGTGCCTGGTATGAACATTTCATTGACTGGTTCAATTTTCCTTGAGTTCTCTTCACAACCTATCGTTGCATTCATTTACCCTACCGATCGTTAGACTTGCATTCAAGGTTTCCAAACTACAAACTGTATACATCTGTCGAAGGCAAATCACAAAATTTCGCTAAGCTCCAACGAGCAGGTCACGTATGTCTCATAAAATTCCCCAATGGATATGCAGCCTTTTGTACGTGTTGTAGGCAATATTAATAAATTTACGGATACGATTTATTATGAATGAACATTTCATGCTCTTAAAAATTCCATAATTCAAAAAAATTAAACCGAAGATATTCTGCCTTCCAGTGTAAAACTTGAAGAAGGCATGAATTGCTACATGAGGAGTATAAGAAAAAAATATTTTTGTGCAACTTTTTCTATAAAATATTGTTACATTTATAATGACATTGAAAATTCATGAGACAAGTGCATACTACTTCAGAAGCCATTTTTGTACAGAGTATACTTATAAAGGATGATGAGAAATAAGTCTGTTCAACAATCAGCATCCTGATGTGATCGAACTATCTGGGGATTAGGCTGCACGATAATTAATTTGTAATTTGTTCGAATCGTAAAACTCAGTTGAGAATTTCTGTTGGCATTTCGTGCGAAACTACTGCATATGCTCAAATTCGCCAGTGTGGATATATCGTGTGACAGAGAATCCCAACTTCTCAGTGGGTTTCATCCTCACTAGGCTAAGCAGACTCAGACTCATGCAAATTATTCGACCCAGTCTGAATCGTAGGGGTTACCTCGTACTTTTAAGCTTATTAGCATGGGGAAACTGACAAACCACGGGCACTCCATTAACAGGACTGAGCAGCAGGCCTGTTCCGATGGATTGCACGCGCAACGCGCAGTCCGTAGGTGCACACTGTTTCCTTTTTTGCATCTGTGTGGCACTTCCCGCAACCTAATTTGAATGTCAGATCATAAATGCCAGTCACGCGGTACCAAAAGCTACCCCACTACCACTGCATTCTTTGTGCTGTCTTAAAAATATCTGGGCTTTCGCATACGTGCTAATTGAATGCAGAATCACCTAGCCAGGATCGTGTACGCAAGTTCCTGATTGGCGCAGGATGCAAGCGGACCAATAAGCCTATCATTTATTCAAATGCATTCTTCAGTCGAAACGAATATGCCTTCATGAAGATGGAGAAGTCTGGTTGGCAGTATTCCTTGGCTAAAGCGATGGTTATGCGTGGCTACTTAACAAAAATGAGAGCAATGCATTTGCCATCTGAAATTTTGATTGAACATTCGAATCACGCACCGGTTTGGTCAATCCAGCGCGCCCCCAACGCAACCTGATTAGAGGTCCAAGGACTGCGGTCTCAGCCAAACACCCGTTAGGGAAACCTCCCACACCCCTACTGTCCCAGGGCATTAAAACACCACGTAGCCTATTCGATCACGTAGCCTATTCGATCACGTGCGGACGTATGAAAACGTTCATCATAAAGCGCTGCCCTGAGCTCCCTCGCATTAGTTTATTCCTCAGGCCCAGACAACCACCATCGGCCTCTTCAGTGGTACGTGCAGACCGTCCGCCATCAAAACAGCGTCACACATAATGCACACGGCAATCGCGCTATGTTAGTTGTCAACGTAGTCGAGAGGGACTAAACGGCGTATGCAAAGACACATCCATTTCGCTTTTACGACACGGTGAAGTCTGGTCGTGGGAATGACGGAAAGACCTGTGCATGACATGCATTATCGGAGCCTAGCGCAGCACATCAGCTATTGCGCCAAAGCAAATGATCAACCTGCAAAAAAACTCGAATAGGCCACTGACCCATTAGAAGCGGAAGGGAGCAAAAGCGATCCTCAGATATCCCACCTCACGGTAATTCAGGGAATTCCTCACCAGAATTAACTATCAGAGACAACAGCAAATGGATTAATGGACGCACAAGTCTTGTAGTGTTTGCATGATGCAGCTGCTAAGCCCACGTCTATCAAAGTCACCAACTACCGCAATCACAGCGGACGGTCGTACTTGGTGTAGGGATCGCTGTACAACTCATTTCGCTGGCTACTACAACTTCCTCACCCGTGTGGGTTATTGACGTGATTGTTACTCGCCCATTTGGCCTACTGGCACTGGCACTGGAAGCAGAGGTCGCATGCTCACTGCCCGCGTGACCAAATGCTCTGCGCCAGAAAAATGTGAAATGGAAATATTCATTGCGACCGTTAATAGAGTGATCAATTACTCGAGTGGTTCAAAGCCCATGAGATTGGCAGCTATCAGAAAAATTTCAGCCTTGCCAAATGAGACACAACTTGGGCGATGGCGCATTCACTCGCAGTGCTACTGCCTGTCCGGCCACCTGCGTCATGTGTATTCTCTCAGTTTCCCTGACCTAGATGGTTGCCCGCAATTTCACCAGAGCCGGTAAAAGACATCAAACACTTCCTACCTCGACAGCGGATCTTGCGCCATCATTAGTTGACGCCTGATGATTGCCTCCGGTGTGAAAACCCAAAGTTATATAATGTTAGAAGGTTGTTGGTGGCTTCTGAGGTGTCCTTGACATACGGAAACGGTCAATGAAATTTCGGGCAAGTGTGTTTTGGTCTACCACTTCTTTTTCATATGCACTGCTTGACAAAGTTGTGAGAATAACTATTCGCTCTTAGCACCCGTTGAAATATGTAATTCGGCCAGCTCAAAAATGCGGTTGTGACTGAATGGATAGATGTTGTTGATGTTCAGTACTAGTGTTGGATTTTACGATTCGCTTAGCACTTTGTTTCTTAATCCCCTGAAATCTTTAGGACAGAAGACAACTTCAAAAAAGTCTTTGTAACTTCCCTTCCCCTTCAGGCTCCTATTTCAGCAACATTGCGAAGACGTTTTTCTAGCCTTCCTAGCAATTCTGAGTAGGATCAAATTACCACATCAGGTGGTATTTTCAGAGTCAAGACCAGCAGCGCGTCGTGGTATGTTGTAGCACATCAGGTTTAATTTAAACATGAATGCGGTGATTTGCTTGATGATGGCTTTTCCGGTTTCCCCCATTGTTTCTTCCTTCAACAATACAATAATGTCCACCCGAGTTAACTCGAGTGATGATTAGCTTACGCGTAGTGACTGACGACTCTAAGGACCCCATCTGTGCGTGTCACCCAAGACCTGGTCACTACGTCGCAGTTAACAATTTATACCAAATGACAAAAGTTTCACCTCTTAGGTGACTTGTGTTCATCCTCATATGTAGGATTTCACCTGTCCTGACGTCGACAAAACTACGTCGCATTTTGTTGGAAAGGCGGTCACGATTGGTTATGGGACTAACTAGTACCTTTCTGCTTTTAGGCTCTCAATTGAGCCTCACCAGCAGCCGCACAGCGGCTAGTAGTATAGGCAGTAGAACATAACCGACAGAAACCGGGGAGACTGAAATGGCTATTTCGGGATTATTGACCATATTCCCGATCTAAACCGGCAAGACCTCGAGCCTGTAGCTCAATGGTTAGAGCGTAAGACTTCTACTCTACACGTCGGGGGCTCGAGCCTCGGTTGACGCAATACCTGGGGTTGGGTATGGCTGGCTGATGATTATGATGATGGCTAATAAGCCAGAAATGGCCATTCCACTCTCCCTGGTCTTTGTCGGTAATGTTCCACTATGCCGCATTTTTTTCTGTATGGTATGTTGTAGGTAGCTTAGGATCACATTTGATGCGAGTGTGCTTGTGGGAAGAGGGAGGATGTAAGTAAAGGGGGCCAGGGCAGTGCTGATTTACTGACCGTTTTCATGCGAGCACACTTGACCTAATAGGCCAGTTTGAATGTCCCTGTGTAGTGGGGGCAGGTGAGGCGGTTACACGGAATTGCAGGCATTGGTCCGTTGTTAGCTGTGAAATGGATCCGAAGACAAAGTCACAGCATGACTCATTTATATGCATAAATATATGAGGACGTGCATGCTACACCTGTGCTACCTCAGTCTTAATTTGAAGGGTACGTCTTCCAAACATAAACGTCTGTTCAGAAAATAATAAGATATCCTAGATTTTGTAGAAAGCGTTATAACCTTGTGAGCACAACCTCCTTCCGAATACATGCGTTACATTAACAAATAAAGTAGATCTAACCAGCTTAGAAAGGGCGTCAGGAGATTTTGCCCTTCAATACGTCTCCTTCACATAAGCTACAAGTTTATGAAAAAGAGAGTTGGTCGCGACTAATTTGTTGGAAAATAGGCTGGTGACAGTTAAGTAAGCGCTCAGTCACTTGGATTTTTTATCAAAGGCCTAATAATGCGTAGTACAATGACTTCGATAATTTGTTCGTCCACATTTATGCTCTTTCACACATTTTGGCATGACTTGACACCAAATGCCCAGCTCAGGCGATCCCCCATTTTTCGCAAACGAGGAACGTACTGCACGATACTTCTATATTTTTTTTTCGGGAAAACTCTCGTTTTATTTAACTGCTTTCCCGCTACCATCGCCCTTAACTTCGCATTTTAATGGTTATGCGCCTAGGTGGGTTGCTTTTGTCCTAGACTTGGAACTCTTCGTGAGCAACAGAGCGTTTTGATCTATATGAAGACAGGACTGATTGTTGACGGCGGTTATAAGCCATGGAGCGATAACCAAGTTTGCCTAGTGCTTGAGGTAACATCTCTTGGTTATAAATCGCTGGTTACTGTATGGTTACCTGGTTGGGCAGCAGACCGACGTCTCAGACAAAGGGAATCGTGTATTGTCTGTGCTGCAGTCGAATATATCAGTCAAATCCACCCCCTCCCCCTGTCACTGACCAAGAGGCCAAAGTTTGAGCCTTTGGCCATCCTGGCTAGGGCTGAAGGCATGGCTAGTCACTGATGGCCACCAAACCCAAAACTGAATTTCAATTTCTCTCTTCCTTTGTCTGGTGCACCTCGCGATGATCTTGACATTCCCTAAAAAGACACGTTAGACGCTTTCCGAAATGGACGCTAAAAAAAACAGAAATTGCATTTAATCCAGCCTAGTCATAGTAAGGTAACATCAGCGGGACCCCCTTGGATACATGTGACTTTCGTGTCCCATCTGAACATTTTAGGAAGCAGCTCTTGATTCAGTACCTCAAAGTTGGTGTATAAATCGCGCCCGGAAAAGAAGTTCGTCGTCATTCCCATTGGCAGGCTTAGTAGCAAAAGATCTGACAGACTAGCTCTGACCTCTCCAAAATCTCTGAATGCAGTGCTGATTCAGGAACCGGATAAATTCCAGCATTTCAACCCGACAGCAGAAAGGTAACCTGAGGTTTCAAACGCACGTTATTCCCTCTGGTATTCTTATTGCGATTGTAAGCACAATGAGCAGGTAAGGCAGCAGTGAGGATTGGGATTTGACTCAACAAATATGGCTGGTCCTTTAGAGAAGACTCTATGAAGCGGTACAAGAGGCATCAGAGCGATAAATTTGTCTGGGCAGGGTGGGTAGGGGGAGGGGGAAGGGAAGTAACAAGCCGCTTTCAAAAGGGAGGTATGCAGGAACTGTGGAAGAAATATAGGGTGTGAAGCTGACGGCTTTAACATGTTGGGCACAGCCGAACCATTTACGAAATATAGGCGGATGGGAGGGGGGGCGGTCGGCGCAAGCGTGATAAAACCAAACGAGCAGATGCACCGACTCTGCTTCGTGTAGCATCTCAGTATTCAGGAGAAAATCGAAGGCGGTCGCAAGTGCGTTGACGAGAAGGCGTCTTATTGTCGAGCGATTGGCGGTTTTCGTGTTGCTTAGTTATTCTACTCCCTTGTCATTTTTTGTCTGTGGGAGTATAAAGTCGGGCTTTGGGTTAACTTGATTGCTTCGGAAAGAATCCCCCAAGTTGGCTCTGTGTACCTTTCCGCGTGGCTGGAGGAGGGCAGGGGTACGGTTGGAGCAGTTGGGTTTCCTCGCACACAGGGGGGTTTACGGTGTGACCAAGCCTGAGGGCAGTTTTCCCTACCGAAGGTGTTTCCTTCGGGTGGGAGTATTTGCCTGCTGACACTAACAAAATTGAGATTCGAAAGTTTTTGGGTATTTATGCAAAATCCAGACACCGAGGGAGGGTTGACTTCGAAAAACCTAAAGGAGATAGCATTCCAGTCTGACGTGAGTCGGGTTGACCATCGTTGGCCAAAAGGGACGGGCATTTGTGCATGTGTGAGCAAAGGGTGAAATCTAACGCCAGTTCTCTGTTATTTGCTCAGCGGTCAAGGAGTAGTGTTTGCCAGGAAAACGTCATTTAGGGAGACCTCCGAGGTTAGGTGTGGTGGGACTATAATTGAGGGAATATGCGGTAATTGTTTAAGCTCGTAGAAGACGAAGCTTGGGGAAAAGGGAAGACAGCAGTGTCATGGCTCCGGGAACATGGGGACAGTGAGAGACTCAGGAAGTCCCACTTTTGGAAGGGCGAGTGGGTGGACTCACTGGTTGATAATCTTGCGCTCGTTCTAGGAATTCGCGTGTAGAATTTCAATGCTGAACCACCACTCAGCTGAGGCACCGTTTGCATCATGAGCTATAATTGCGTATTTCCGGTGTCTGCCGGTAGCAGTTCACCTCCAGGCAGAGAGACTTTTACGGAGAGACCTCCATCGCCAAGTTCGATGACAGCTTCCTCCATTTCAAGCTCATTCTGGCACAACATTACTGTAAAATGGTAAAAATAGAGAGAGGAGGGATTTTAGAGAGCTCTGTGCATTTGCCAGTCATTCTCCGAAAGGAATAATTGAAGTAAATAATTTGAGTAACATTTATTTGTTTGTTATTTTCGTTTGAGGTCTTGCACTCTCCCATAATTCCCATGCTGGGGTCCTCGAGGTCTTCGCTGCTTAATAATTTTCACACCTTGGTGACACCGTGAGTTTTCGCATTAGCTGGACCTGGCGGCCGTCGTCCATGAGGTGTATGAACGTTCTCCCTTGGTTCGAACCGCAATGGACCGCGGATGATCTGGGCATATATTTCCGCCTTTGAAATCCCTCAACGGACTTTGCAATCAGCAAGGGAGCATCGGGCTGATTCATGTGACCTCCGCAATGCCCCACGTTGAACCCCCCCCCCCCCCCCCCCAAGGGCGACAGTTTTTTCTCCTAAATATCACCGGGAGTTTTTTCACTGTCTGCTCTTTTTCAACTATGTTTTACTATGTTGGCCTCGCCAACGTATCGATATACTATTTTTTGATACCACAACTCGCATGTACAAATAGGGAATTCAAAGGTGAATCAACTACATCTCCCTCAAATATACTGATACTGAAATGCTGTTATTTTGTGAGAAAGAGGCAAACAGGGCAGCCTGAATTTTGATTGGATTCTTACCGGTATTTTGTGCCTCAAATCGATTTACTTTATTGTTTACACAAACATATCCATTCAAGTACGCGCGTCATTCGTCGAGGCTTGAGTTTTCATCAAAATTAGGTGCCTGGGTATCCAATTTTCCAGACAACGGCCTGCCTGTTGGCTAGACGACTGAAGGAAAATCCCCACTTTCATGAGCTGAATGCCTGCAAAAAAATCTCTTTCTGTTCTATATCGACAACTGAATGAACGCCCATCAAGCAAGGCGAAAGATGATCCATTTGGATGAAGGCTCACGGTGCACAGCGCAACCACCGGACTCTGTCGACTCATATACTGTAAATGGTGGGTCGACCCAAGTCATTCGTGTACTGGCAGCATTGTCACTGCTGGTTAATAGCTATGTATTCTTGATGTGCAGGAATCTGTTAACATCGCGCGTAGACGTTCTTCAAGGCTGTTCCATCACTAATCACCAGTAGGTTATCATCAATGAAGCATCTAGGAAAACCTGTAGGTTTCGCTGCAGCTGGGTGCAGTTACCTTTCTCGCGTACTCAAATGGTTGGTCATGCACCGAATAAATAATAGGGCAAAATTCTTTCTGAAAATAATGTCATCCAGAGTCTACTCTGTCCAAAAGGGTTTTAGGGAGGAACACAATGACGCGGCTTGATAATTTATAAGTAGACTAAACCCACCTCGGCACCTGAGGTGTACGAATTGCGCGGACGCAGTGTTAACGGTTGACGTCTGTGTCGTATTCTAATATCTGTGTCTGATAAGGTAATACGGAAAATGATTCTCCGTCTGTCTATTGCTCCATTGTCATTTGAAAGTCGGATCTCAAATTCCTACAAGTCAAAATTCTGGATGAGTTCCTATGTTAGGGACGCTCTGAAATCTGCAGAACGTCTGTTGAGGTCATTTAGCGTAGACCGTGGACGCATGCGTGGAATTACCATACGTCGCGGGCTATTGCAGTCCAAGGTTCCACTTCAAAATTAGGATACGTCAGAAAACATACAGTGATTCAAGTGTGTAGGCTTTCTCAGATTGGCGAAGTTGAGAGATCCAGATGGATATTTTGAGAAATAAGACGGTCTCACTTAGTCAGATTTATTCGTATGTTGACGTTTCAGAGAGCTTGGTCGGCTCACAAGAAAATGCCAAATAGTGCAACATATGCGGAAAAGAGCTAATAATGCGTGTGCATGAGCATACACTAGTTGTGAGGAGAAAAGAAGTGCTAATGCGTGTGGTCATGCATGGCCTGGAGAAAAGCGCACACATACTCGAGTGAACCGAATACATAATGGCGAAAGAGAGAGAGATCCTTTAAGTCTAGCAACCTGATGCCAACTCGATCGGTCGCCGTATCAACCTACCATCGTGGGGCGAAACCATCAGATAGTGGTCAGGCACCAAACCATTACCAGTGAAAAGATAAGAAGTTTAACCTATCCCGAGCGAGCCCAAAAGCCTACTTAAGTCCTGCAGTTTTTCATCCTGTTCATATCCGATGACGCGTTCAAGCACTGTGGTGAGTAAGAACTCTGGACCTCAAATCTTAACGCAGTACATGTGTGTACACATGTACGTATACGCAAATATGACACTGGTTTCATGGTACTCGCAAAATAGGCACCACCTGAAGACCCAGACACGAGTTTGCCTATGCCTTTGCTGTGCATGTACGAGAGGTTCGGCTCCTCACGCGGTTCCCCAGGTTTCATCTCATGGTTTCCGATGCATGAACTACAAGCCTATATGCTTAACTAATAATTTTGCTTTTGTCCGAAGTTTGACTTCTCGAAGTCGGCTCTGGCATGGTAAGGAAAATTTCTGGCACTGACGGATGAAACCACGGAAGAATTTTTAAAAGCCCATTCTACAGCTAAGTAGTACTACTGGTTGTATATATATATATATATATATATATATATATATATATATATATATATATATATATATATATATATATATATTTCACAGATGTCTATGACAAGTAGAAATTTAACAACTAACCATGTTCCACGGGTTTTGTGAAGGTACAGTTGATCTCAATCGGACTATCAGCAGTAATCGTCATAGATTCGGGGAACGTAATGAACTCTGGGCCAACCGGAGGATTGTTGGGGTCTAAAAAAGAGAGTACGGATAGGTTGACGAATGAACGGAGGTTATTGGACTTTATAACCAGCGCTTTACCAAAAAATCAAACACAGTCCTAATATGGAGGAGAATTACCTAGCACCATAAGCTCGTATTACAGAACCTAGGCCACCGGAAGTCTTTAATTACTGATTTGCTATACATCGACTACTGATGTAAAGTGCGACGGAGTGTCGTACAACCTGTGAAAAATCCATGAGGTTGGCAAAAAATCACGCTAGACCACGGATTTTCAAAAGATTCTCTCGGTAATGGTCCAGATATTGAAAGTATTAGTTTCTTTAAGAGTAGGCTACTTATTATGTGTCTCAGTAACGCAATCGACGCTAAGCATGCAAAAAATCGACAGAGGAAAAGAACTGGACATTACAGACCTACGCAACCGGAAACATGTGGTTAATTGACTCGACCTTATGGGCCCTCGTTCAAAATAGATTAGGACACCGGACTTCTAAAAAGAGGCGGACATTTTAGCAGATCGATACTTCGGATGCCTTGAGGCACCACATGCTAAATCTAGATTTAAAATGTCTGCCCACAATTAAATTGACGCGTTACTGCCAAGTTACTGCACATTTATTCACTTCCGACAACGGCCTCCAATAGCAGGTCGAGTTATTGACACTCTCAACCGTATCCAACAGCACAGGTAGACACTCAAGACATCATTAGTAGCCAACGATCTTCCTTTGAATTTAGAGTCTGAAATGTCAGTCGTTCCAAAATGCATGTATGCATAAATTGGTTTTTTTTCAATGGCCATTAAGGTACTCAGTTGGAGCCGGTTTCGGCAAGCTGCTGGAGTCCTGTCTTATCTACCTAGAAAATTGCATCTCAACAGGCTTAGAAGAGTTAAGGTTCCGCTGTAAATACAGTATTCTTCGAGGTCAATGGAGCTTTATACTGGTTTATTTGCCATTATCAGTCAAAAATATTTTATTTTAGGTCGGAGGGACAAGATTTTTGGACACCAGCTCGGTTGCTGATTAGGTGAGCGCCCATTGCTTAGGCCACAGTCCCAGGTGCTAAGGGCCACACACGGAAGTTTTAAACTTTAAACGGGAGCAGTGTTCCACAGTCTGCTCTTACTGCACGGCGAGATAGGGACGCCAGTTGACTTCGTTGGGGCATCAGTCTATAAGAATCGCAGGGGTTTGTACTCTAAACAATAATCAGGAATCGATGGCCATTAAGGAAACAAAAGAGACAACCTGGGGTACGTACCACGGACGTGCAGATAGGCTATCGTATAGATCTTTCCCTGGTTGCCGAAAGCGTAGCAACTGTAGACACCGCTGTCATTCAGGCAAAGATCAGAGAGCTCCAGATCCACCACACCGTCATTGGCACTCATGGAGCATCGATCACTGGGGGTGAGGGGCTTGCCGTTGAAGAACCAGCCAAGGCCGACCTCGTTTTTGAAGGCACAGCTGAACTGCGCAGAGGAGCCCACGTCACAAACCTGGCCCTGGAGGTGTCTAACCAGTATAGGCAAATCCAAACGGGCACCAAGGTTAATGCCCTCCATGTCCGTGGGTCGACCTTCCTCGTCGTCCTCCTCCTCCTCCTCCTCCTCAGGCGCCGCATTCTGCACATGTTCAGTTTCCTCTAAGGAATTGACGACTTTGGACATCGAGTTCATACGCAGAGAATAAGTGGTGGTTTCTCCAATCGAGTTGGCGCTCTCTTCGAGCACTGAATTAGCATTTACAGTAAGGGTCGATAGATGGCCGTTATCTGTCAGCTGCCTATCATTGTAATGGTAGGCATCATTTGTATTCTCGTCAGCTATACTCTGCAGTACATTTTTCTTCAATCCTGCGAAAAATAAGTGCTCTGGATGTCAGTACAAAACCCAGTGTTCATATTTGTTCTGTAAATGTGCAAACTTCTAAATTCATACGCAAAATAACTCCCTTCTGCACAGGAATAGCATAAAAGTGTTGACGCACATGGGTGCAGTAGTGGTCATACCTTTGGCGATTTTGGATGAACAAGAAGGCTCTGTGTTAGTGGCCTGAGAATAGAGTTTCGCTTAGATTAATCTTGACAGTGGAATGGTTCCCCTTGTCTCTTCAGTCTGTAAGAGCTTCGCAATAACGGTATCCAGTTTGTAAGAATTTTTAGAGTCTGGTTTAAGTTTCCTTTACTGTTTAGAGTACGCCGGATATTTCTGTAAAAAGCGTACTTTCCAAGCGGAATACATGTTGCTTTGTGCTAACAGACTCAATTTTATGCAACAGTATACGGCCGCCAATAAGGTTTTGCAGTATAAGACGGCTCACTTTGCCATTCGCTTAGCATGGATAACTAGAGAATGAAAAAGCTGTATGGCATATAAGAGATCACGCAGGGTGGGGATTGCCTCAAACGGACAGTAGTGAGCTATGCATCTTACAACGCAACCCTCCAGAAGGGACGATCGACCGACCCGTCGTGTCCCCCCCCCGCCCGCCATCCCAGGCGCCGAAAACTCCGTTACTCACATCGCTGGAGCCTACCCACACAGAAACCTCATTTGCATTGCGACTAGCATTGGTCCGTGTGCAAGATATGCGCACGGACTCAGTCTCTGGATATAATTCCGTGTTGCCTTGATAAAAAAAACTACAGAAATACCATTTTCACCTTATAGTGCACTTTATTAAACCATTTGCGTTCCTTTTGGAGGATAGGCTCAATTATTCCGGGATTAGTAAATGTTTGTGATAATTTATTTTGGACGGTTACGTATATTTCTCTCAAATCGGGTAGCGTGTCTCTCAGATGAGAGGTAACATGACATGCAAGTTACGGTTGAGGGTATTTAATCAAGAAGTACGGTCTACTAACCGTTCTCTAAAAAATTACCTCCTAAAACTGATTTCATTTATTCATGTCTTAAGTCCTTTCCAACCCATTCGCAATTTTTCTCTTGGTGGACAGAATGCAATACAGAACTCCACGCTGATTTCTAACGCATGTTGTTTTGTTTTCTTCAGTTCACTGCTATCCTTCTTTATCCATTGCTTTTTACTGAAGGTCCATCGAGTGGAGTTGCGTTAGTACGCTGCTGTGTCAGAGCCTCTAGATCTCATACTTCTTTGTTGATCCTCAGAAAATTTTGGGTAAGTGCTCATACAACATAAGATAAATGATAAATCTTATGCATGCAACAATAAAGTGAAGCTCTTTGGCTAGAGGATAAGTAAAGTGCTGGACTATGGATAAGCGCGCAAGCCGATTGTTTCGGGATTTACTCATGTCCTGGTTGTAGAAAGTTTTTTCGATCTCACAGCTAGCCTACTTATACCCAAATACCGCTTCACAAACTCGAATATAGTGGTGCGACATTGCTCCTTTCGAGCATGCTACCGCTGCTGCGTTGACGGTGAAAGACCTCACGCAACGAGTATACTCCAGTCATGGTTAAAATTGGTCAGTAACTCAAATCTCGGACGAAAACTGACTTGAAGTAGCTCACACCGCTACAGTGAGATGTCACTGATACCTGTGATATCGGTTGGTGAAAAACCTTGCGACAAAAAAATTGTAGACAAAAAACCACTGCTAAGGCAGTGAGGGAGTACGCGGTGGTCTGGGGAAGGCAGGAGGTGGGACGGACTACAGTGGTTTCGATCACAGGCTCGGTTTTAATGCAAGTACAGAGGTAATAGAAGGTTGAATAAGGTTGCTTACGTTGTACGTTCACAGTAACTCGTGTCTTGGCGAATCCTGCAGGGTTTGAGGCCCGGCACTCGTAGTCGCCAGAATCGCTAGCTGAGACCTCGTCAATCACTAGACGACTCCGCCGCGCGCCCTCTTGGGTCTCGATGGACACTCTTGAGTCATTTGTTACTTCCTGTGAAGATTAGTAAGGCAGTGGTAGCCGTAATCAAATGCATAAACATGCTCATAGTCAGAAAAGACAAAAGAAAATTCTAAAGACAAACTCATACCAGCCATTCTCCTAGCATTATGGATACACATCGCTGCTAGTGATAGGGTCACCGTACCCAACACACGGTCACCATTTACGCGCAGAAAATGTGTAAGATGGTTCAAGGATGCATTGTCAGAAGTTCTTTGCATGTGAACTCTATTGTCTTTCGTAAGTATTAAAACCTCTTTTCCCCCACGTTCACCCTCGTTATAAGCATATGCGTAGTTGTACCTAAGTGCTAAGTCGGGCTCTTCATGCGTCATTAGTCGAGTTACTGAAGTTGCGGGCGACAGTAAGATGAATTCGTTTGACTCACTTGTGAAAAACTCTGTGGCCTCGTTGGGATATGAACCCAGGCAGGCAAGGAGAAGGCTATAGTACAACCAACTCTCTAGCCAACTGAGATAAATACCAACTACGCACAGACTGCCGTGAGAGCTTTGTTGTAAGCAGAAGTGAAACTATGTAGATTGCACTCTTTGGAATGTGCAGAGGCAGTTTATTAAATTATAAGTCTTCCAGAAGAAGATGTGGGAGGGCACACAACAAGAATTTACAAGTTCTTTGCCGAAACAGGCTAATTCTTGCTTAAACGGTCTCCGAGAATAAGAGGCGAATTTTCTCACATTAAAACCGAACTGCATAACGTTGTATGTTCGAGGGAGCCATAATTTACGTTCATAACCAGAAGAATTCATCTGAGAGAAAAGCATCGTCAGTTTTGACGGGATCCGTTCCTGTTTACTCTCATCGGATGAGGAATATTTTAAATAGAGTCTGACGGATGCTCGAGTGGGTTACTGAGGAAAGCTATAATACAGCCAGCCGCATTTTTCTCAGTCATACTGATGTAATTCCCACTAAGACAGTTAAGGATGTTCTACCTGCATGGATAACACCAACCTGTGTTCAGCACTCGGTATATATTCATAAAAGTAAATATACACAAAGAATAAATAGGCAATTAGTAACCAGAGTGGTTAAGCACATGCCAAAATAGCCTCTGAACTCGGAGGCTAAACGCAGTCTTTCGTCAGTCACGGACCAGTTGCTAGGCAGCGAACAGTTTCTCGACACAAAATCAGTTTCCTGAGTTCCTGCTCGCGTGTGAATTGCTCAAACATTGCTTTACTCGGAGGCAACATTGCTTCATACGTTTGGGACAGCACTGGATGATAATAACAAATAAAACACAAACAACCATACCAGTGTCTTAATCTTTGTCTCGGTAAATTTTTCCGATTAAACCAGACTTTATAAAAAAGCCAAATAATGTTGTATATCTGATCTTATGATATATTGATCATATTCATGTGGCATACATCTGCTTGCTCTCTATGATACACTTCTACCTTTCATTTCAGACTATTTACATTTTTACAAACGGATGTATGTATTTAGAGTTGTGGCCTCCATGTTTTTATTCCTATTGATTAACCAAGACAATTAAAAATGTTCACTTTGCCTTCGTTCCTTCTTCAGCATCTGAGGCAGAAGGTGGTAAATAGAAACCGGAGAATGTTTTCCGGTTCTACAGCTTCTTCGGCAAAGCAGAATAAGCCAATCAACTTATTTTACATTTTTTTATAAATGCGTAAAAGACGGCGTTGCTTAAAAACCATTTGCGGAAGTCTGAGAAAAGGCGAATTCTAGTGTTAAATAAACTAGACATGGTAGACGTGGAAGTCAAAATAAAGTTCTCTTCCCAGTGACAGAAACAAATTTCAGCTAATGTTTTTTTCTATCTTTAGACTCGGCAATGCCTTGTGGATTAGCCAATAGCTAGCTACCTATCTGCATGCTAGCCTACAAGCGTTTTAGGCAAAGAAAATGCAGATGGGAATGACAATTGTTGGCTAACTGGGCACCATTAGCCCAGCCCAAGGCCGGACAAACTGGGAATTTTGACCCTGGGTCAGTTCTTTTAACGAGCGTTTACGTCAAACTCAAGGTAAGGCGCGGAATTACGAACCACTCCGGTAGTTCTGGTGGCCTTGCAAAAACTACTGGAAGGATAAATATTATCGCCTCATAACCCTAAGCCTAGTCTGGACCTTAACCGTAACCCCCAAACTTCAACTTCAATTTAACCATAACCCCCACTTTAACCCGAACCCTAATCACCCTAGTACGGAGCGCAAGCCCCCGGGACGGAGCTGCTGCCGTTTCTTACTAAACCCTAAGGCGGTTAAGTTCCAGGGTCACTCACTGCCGACTACGATCTATAATGCGCAAGGTTACACTGTATTGACGTTCGCAGGTCTATCTTACTAACTGCTAGTGACATCAGTCATAGTAGTAATAATAGTAATAAAAATAATAATAGTAGTAGTAGTAGTAGTAGTAGTAGTAGCAGTAGTACTTGTTGTTTTTGTGATCTTACACTGTATTGGTGTCATTAAGAACAGTACTAGGACTTCAGAAAAAGTATTTGCAGCAGAGATGGCAGCAGGTTAATCTCTAGTGTTGGCTGTAAAAAGCCCATCCATGAAATTGATGGGAGGTTAATTGCGACGGTCGTGAACACATTCCACATCCCAAAAATTAAAGGAATGTTTTCTTGTTACGGATACCGAGTGTTTAGTGTGTTGTGAGTGCGTTCACCGATCGGATTACGGAACATGTTCATCCCGTTGTGCCTTTGAACCCAGTATAGAGACCTTTAAGTCATCTCATATTGGTCAAAAGTATATGCGGAATTTGGGTACCGACAAATACAAGAGAGGGTGGGATGGCGATTTCTTACTTTTTAGCCCTCGTCTGCCAGCCTTACCCAACCCCAGGTTTGAAGGACCTGAGATTAAAAGCCCTCTTCTTTGACCATCGGACATTAAAAAGTTATACACTCTACCATTTTTCCACAGGCTCATTTTGTTGTAAGTTGTGATTGTAAATACTAACTATGTAAGAAGGGCGTTCACCGATCAAGTTAAGCGATATGCCGATCCTGTTATGCTCGATATACAAAGAACGCAAGTTCGAGACTGACAACGACTCATCAGCTAGAAATGGGTGTCTCAGTCTCCCTTGTATTTTTTGATATGCTCCCTCTCTATAAACTACTAATCGTTGTGCGTCTGTCTCTGAAACGATAAGATGAGTATGTTCCGTAACCCGATCGGTGAACACACATTCGGATCGCTACCGAGAGGAAAAAGAGCCCATAGTTCAATACAAGGATGGTCGACGTAATAATGCTCGACGAACAAATATTGCCGGTTCGACTCTCAGGTCCAGTAAATCCGGAATTGGCTAAGGCTGGCTGACGACAGCTAACAACCCAGAAATGGTCGGCCCACCCTCCCTTGCCTTCGTCGATAATCTCCTTATGCATAAAGTTTGCTGGCAGCATAAATTGTACGCATTACAGCTGCAAGGACGGGGCTTAATTAAGTCATTTCAAATGGCGGTCCACAAGCCTACCTGACCGTCAATAAACCAGGCGATCTTCGCAGGCGGTAGAGCCTCTGTGAATTTGGCGACAAGGGAAAGACGGTCACCCTCCTGCAAGCCGAAGGGGCTTTCAAGGGCTCCGGTCAACGTCGGCGCCTTCTGCTGAGGCGACGTTTCTCGCATCTCTGAAGTAATACGGTCCATCCTTCGACTGCTGTAATACGATCGTGTGACGGTTGTGTCACCAGAGACGGAGGTCTCACGCCAGGAGGTGGTTTCGTTGAGCATCGTCGGTTGTTGGCTGCTTGACCGCATTCCACGGAGGTTAGCAGTCGCAGCAAGAAGCCTCTTCACCCGGTTTGCTTAAATCACGATGAATAACACGAGGTAAGCACAAACCCATATGCACATAGAACTTAATTATGCCATTCCCGAGAGACGGAAAAATTGGCTGTAGGAAAACTGCGAAAAATGGGAAATGGCTTCCGATATATTATGCTCCTACCACTTCCCGCATACAATTGGGTCGTACACCCTAGGACAAAAATATTCATAAGCCGACGGAATCTTATGACTAGCCGCAATGGCTCATCGCAAAAAGTACCAGAGCACAGGAAAAAAATTATAAACGACATAACAAGAGGGAAAAAGCAATGGAAAGAAGGAGATTACGGTGACGGTTAGGGAAATGTAGCATGTCACTTTTATGTTCTTATTCCCTAGGATTTTGATGGCATATTTTTGAGGTTATGATTATAGCTATGTCCGAGTGTGTTCTTTAGGTTAAATCTTGCTGTATTGAAAACTGATTTGGGAAAAGAACGAGTTTCTGGAGACTTCACACACAAAACCTTTCAAGAACTGCTAAGCAATAGATCAGAACGACAAAGGGACTTACGTTCAACGACCAATTTGCAGCCAGTCTCATCCTCGCCGCGGCTGTTGGTTGCCTTACAGACGTACCTGCCCGAGTGCCGCTCTGAGCAGCTGTAGATTTCAAGTGAGCTGATACCCAACATCGTTTGTAAGGTGAAGTCTGGGGAGTCGCGACCAATCTCGCGTCCATCCTGGTGAATTTGATGGCAACAACATAACAGCAAGAGTATACGTTTTTTCACCAACAAAGATAGGCGCAGGTTATGTCAATACGTGACCTGAAAATATTAATGACCATGCTCTCTTATGATGGTTGCTGGCAGGAACAGTCCCCGAAATCTCCTTGTTAGGTACGCGACCTGGAAGCGACCATCACTTTAAGTGCGATGTCTTCGGGGTTTACCGACACAGTCTACCGAAATACTGGGGAATTTTGTGAGTCCTTACACTTTATTATGGAGAGTATTAAGTTTCATGGTCACCTGAGGCAAATTACGAGGAAACGCGAAACACCACCGATTGTCTCCATTTTCAAACCATCGGGCCATCTAGAAATTACGCTATGTGGTTGCTCATGGGCCGCAGTCCCACTCGGCTAACTTCAACGGCAAATTTCCTGTTCTGTCACCTATCAGCTCTACTGAAGAAACCTTGATCATTAACGCCTCGCCTTTATCTTGCCTATTCTTTTAACCTGATAATGAGCTGCTGCTGAAATTTTGTTTGTTCACGAGTAAACTACAAAGCTCGAGATGATCCCTTGGTTTTTGCTGAAGAGAAGTGATCAAAGTTTCTCTTGCGCAGCAAAGTTGCAGCTATTTTCCACAAGGTTCCTTCTCTACTACCCGGACGGACAACAATCGGTATAGTAGATCCAAAAATGACCGCTGCATTGCCAATTTCTCAAAAAGGTTTTCACCCATTCCTTCTTCATACATTCGGGTGCAATTGACTGCTCATGCTCTTCAGGATTCCTAATAAGTAAATTCAGGCACCGGTTGATATCATGTTCATCTGACTGCTCTGTCGGCCCCATAGAGAGCTTAACTCGCCTATTCATGTGCTGACTGTGGGGTTCATCCACAGGCTCTCCTACTAACACCAATGTCGACTGACATCGTGCAGGCCGAAACACAGGCTTTTGATGAGTCAGTTATTAGCATGGCTCCACTGCACCTACGGTTCACGGTAATCAAGAACTCTCGTCCTTGCTTTTTAAAAGCCGTTTATGCGTTAGGACTCTTACCTCGGGTCACCATACCCTGGGGTTGAGGTACAACTGGTCAACAACGCTACTTAAGTTATAATCGACCATCTCAGTCTTCCTGGCCATTTGCGGTAATGACGGGTCGCGTAGTAGATGTGCTGGACCAACGAGGGTCAAATCAAGGTGCGGCAGGCGTTATTCTTCTGGGAATGCTGTCCCATAACAAATGCTGAACATGGGGGGAGGGGGTGTGTCGAACATGGACACCCTTAGGGGCCGGCTCATGCCGCAGCACTCACTGTCGTCATTTATTGGCTATGGTGGAATATGATCCACCTGCGCCCGACCCCACCTCCGGTCTTCTCGACTACGCCTTGACACCAGGCACAAGCGCGTAAGGGAAGAGGGAGTGCGGTAGATGTTGCACAAGTCTACTATCACTTAAAAATCACTTCTGCATAAGTCACCGTCTCTGCACCACTGTTCTGTTAAGCATATGGTGGACATCGTTGGTCGAACTGCCGTCTGCCAGCAATATATCGATAAATCGATTGACTAAGTTCTCATCAGATGTACCGACTTCAATCAGTTCCCCACTTGTCTTGCATCAGCCATGGGCTATTATCTTTGTGGCTGTAAAGTTTAACTCGTGACCCGTTTCGTAGGTGTGTGTAACCGCTTGTAATAAGCCGTCACACCGTCTCACAGCAAGCTGATGTTTGAGTACGCGTGATCCAAGTATGTGTTCAGTCAGTCCTGTGTAGTTACGAGGGCAGCTTAGTTCCGGGTGCAATAAGAGTTCAACAACTCAGATTTATGAAGAAAGGATCTAAGCGATCTAACAGCCATCTTCTTAGTCTTCTTATTCTTTACTTATACAACATACGATAGTTCAACCGTCGATTTCGACGTGGTCCATCGTAAGCTCCACATCAGGGCGGTAAAGGGACGGTGATTTGCGCGTGGATTAGTTTAAGTGATAGTAGCCTTGCGCTGCATCAACCGCACTCTCTCCTCTTCCCCCACCCATGCCCGATGTCAAAACAGAGTCAAGAAGACCGGAGATGGGAGTTGGTGCAGGTGGCTGGCGTGGACGGGCCCCTAGGCTCTAACCGCCCCTGGGCGTGCCACCACACCCACCATGTTCGGCATTTGTCATGGGAGCGCAACCCGAATAACGCCTGCCGTGCCCTGATGCGGCCCCCGTGTTGATCCAACACATCGACCACGTGGCCCGTTTAGGGGGCACACGACAGTTCGACCGTCGTAGTCCGACGATGTCCACCGTATGCTCCATGGAAGGGTGGAGCGGGGACGGTGACTTGCGCGTGAATTAGTTTTAAGTGATAGTAGCCTTGCACTGCAGCTACCGCACTCTCTCCTCCTCCTAACCTGAGCCCTGTGTCAAGGCAGAGTCAAGAAGACCGGAGGCGGGAGAGGACGCAGGTGGCTGGCGCGGCCGGGTCCCCTAAGTCCTAGCCGCCCCTAGGCGTGCCACCACACCTCCATGTTCGGCATTTGTTAGCGGAGCGCAACCCGAATAACGGATGCCGTGCCCTGATGTGGCCCCCATGTTGGTCCAACGCATCTACCACGTGGCACAAGGGGGCACAAGGGGGCACACACACGTACACACACCTGGAATGTGAACATTCGCCTCAATTCACAATAAATTCCGTCCAGGCAGTTATGCCATTCTATCCTCCGAGTTGGAAACGCTCAACTTTATGGGTAGAAATCAGCATTCTCTACTTTTGCGAAGTCGACTTGTAATTACTACTTCGTATTAAGATCAAATTTCTAATTTTCCTCTCAGAGCACTAGCGTCACGCGTCGGCGTATCAGAACGGAAGGTTGCTTAGGCAGTCCCACACTCCAGAGGTTTAAGTCAGCAGTAAAGCTGCCTAAGAACCCATATTCTTATAGGGCAGCATCTTCTGCATGGGACTGTTATTTGCTTAGTTATTAAGGGTTCATTTGGCGTCGCCCGTTTCCAAAAGCATTATCAGACATTTTCTTTCACAGGAAACTGCCCAAAAGGGTTGCGGTATTGTGTTTGAAGGAGGTTACAAAACTTTAATCTCAAATTAAGGAACTTGTAGTAGCAAGACGACATTTGGAGGAGTCCATTTCCGGCCGCCTCTGTGCAGCTCACATCCGCATGAGAACGAATTCTAAGTAAGGTTTAATCCTTTTGTCGCTTTGATTCCTGTGCGAATGTCACCATATTTCCTTAATACAATGCACACAAAAACTCCGTTTATATACTGATTTTGATGAAAAATGCACCGTCTTCAAAGCGTGTGTTTATAAGACAGAAACACTGCCATCTTGCAAAAGTGAACTACTTCCTGCGCGTTTAGACACTGAACTGAGCTTTTGGATTTTTGAAGAGAGAATAATTACGCAATATTTTTTTCCGCAAACGTATTCCTGCGTTTTGTCACCTAACTCTAGTAGTGCTCTATCCAGATCCCGACTAGGAATCCGTAACTTCGTTACTATCGTGCTTCCCATTGATTGAAACTGCACAGAGAGACGGGAAACATGCTTATCACAAAAGCAATACAAAGCTTCTGTCATTAGTCAAAGTGCTCAGTTTCTGAATGGAAGTTGGCAAACGTACCTTGTACCACGTCAGTGTCGGAGTTGGATTTCCGTCAGCGGTACACATAAGTTTCACATGACCGCCATCTTGCACAAATCGATTTTGAAGCATGCGGGAGAAACGTGGCGGATACTCCTCCTCCGTCCACACTTCATACGTCTTCAACTCGAACTTCTTCCTCGGTGGTGGAGGCGGCTCTATAGGCGAGAATGAGACATTATAATGTGTACGAATACCGGTAGATGAGGTAATAGCATTGCACAAGCTACGGTGGAAGACGAAACAACTGCTTTCTAAGCATTATCAGTTGGATCACAGAAGCTTGGTAAGCTTCAAGGATATGAGCTGAGCAAAGCTGTCCACGGTGAGCAAACCAAAAAGCATGACAAGTGAGAAGCAGTATAGCTGAATTTACCCTGAGTTACTTCACGAACGTAATCGACGGTGAGGTATGCCGAGCTTTCTTTTCGTCCGAAACTATTCTCAGCACGCACGAAATACTCGCCCTCGTCGTCAGACTTCTTTGTGCGACTGACTTTGAGAGAGAAGTCGTATCCAGAGCGCCTCTGCATATACTTGATGCTTTGCGGCAGTTGCACGCCGCGATAAGTCCTGGAAATACATCAACAATGAGTTGGTTTTAAACGCAAAAAAATATATTCAAGTTATTTGGATGTACACATCTACTAATGTACTGCTAAAAGTTCTCGTTGGTTAAGCCGATGCCTACGTGTTCGACCCTGGAGGACCCAACCACAGCAAGCCCCTATGGTAAGGCATGCGCTGCCACGCACCAAGGACGTGTCAGAAGCGACCGAGCGCATTGCTGCGGAACTTGGTGTCGGAATTGCACACCGACCCAAAGCTACCGTGCGCGTTAGGTTCATGAAAATCAAAGAGGGATTAAATCGTAATGGACAGTCAGGTTTAGTGTAGCGCATCCCATGCCAAAACTGTTCCCGTAACTGCACAGGACAGTTTGGATGGATGCTTGGATCGCGCATACACGAGCCTAAGCTGGCTGTAAGACGGGGTGAAGGCTCATCACACAAGTGGCTGCCCACACCTACGAAACGGGTCACGAGTTTAACTTCGCAGCCACGAGGATAATCGCCCACGCCAGAAGCAAGACAAACCGATAATTGATTGAAGCCTGGGCCTCCGATGAGAACTTGGTCAATTGATTTATCGATCTGGCGCCAGCATACCCGGCTCAGTCACCTTCGGACTAGCGTCACTGGTGTCTGATTGGCTCCTTCCCCCTATAACTATTGCTGGTTATTGTTGCCACTTTTATCTCTGAAGGTGGACTCTAGGAGTTCGAAAGCACAGCCGAATAAAGCTCTGATTCCGACGAGCGATCAAAATTCTTCTTCTTTTTTTTCTTCTTCTTCTTCTTCTTCTTCTTCTTCTTCTTCTTCTTTACTTCTATGCGTTCTTTTAAGCAACCCCATAGGCATATATTTCTGGTGGAAACGATGGCGTACGTCTGTGGGCTTAAACGCCAACAGGCAGTTGTATCACATACCTAGGGTCAATTGCTCCATCTATGCGAAATAGCGCTCACTAATGGCATTGCACTGGATTCAATAAATGCTATTTGCCACGGCATCAAGCTCTGCTTCGGAAATTATTTAGCTACCGTAACAAATTGGCTGTAAACGTGGCCGCATATGGGGAAATACTTGGTCCCACTGCACCTGTGTTATCTCTGCCGCTCAGCCTGCAAAGTTTGTCAAATGATTCTAGGCTGCGGTCTGAAGGCCTGTTGTACCAGTGGCGCGGGCACGTGGAGATGCTCGATTCATACGGCACAAGATTTTTCACCCCTGTGCTTGTGGGATTGCGGCTGGCTGTCTTCATACCCAAGGATTCAAGGGTCTAGTTACTATCCTGTGTCATTGTACTTTCAGTAGAGTACAGAGGACAGGGAAATTGGTCGATTATCCTTTTCTTTTCTGATTCAAACTGGCGGTCTAAGGAAAAGGGGTTTGCAAGCTCAGGGACAATTTGGCTGTCTCTATTAAGGTTATACTAAAAGTCTCACTACCGGGTTGAACCAAAAATATCGGTCTAAATTCTTAGAACCTGAACATCTAACGGACATTTAAGCGCTGTGGAACCCAAGCGTTTACATGGAGTTGCCTGTCCTATCTCTATACTGTCTTAGTGAGCACGGAGTATAGCTTGAAATAGCACGCGTGAATTATCCCTCTCCAAGAGCACAATATCGCTTTTTTCTGGGAGACGAGGCAGAAGCGCCAGGATTACCGGTTTTCTCACATTTGTACCCATGTGTAGAAAAGCTGGAATCCCAAGGAACTTAATTTGCGACATGTGAAATTTTTTGGGGAAAATTGAAAGATTTCCCGTAAATTTGCGTAAGTTCGTCCTTCTCACTTTTAGCATCACATAGGTGATCAAATAAAGTGGCTGGTCCTAGTTTTTGTTCATCCTTGTCGCTGTGCCGGACGCGTGAACTTCGACCTACTTGACTGCGTCTGATTATCTGTGGTCCAACACCCAAGGGCTCGCGTGACTCTGTCCCCATCAGGACTGCCCTCCCCGGCCTGCCCGTCGGCTCTTCGGGGGAGGGGGGCTGAGCGGTCGTCACTGGACGTGCGACCGGAGTTGGGTTTATGGGGCCCATTTGTGAGCAGATGTTCTGTGCCGGTCGCTTGGCCGCTGGCTGGCTCTCCCTCCCCCTCTTCTCCTCTCTCCGCCGACTGCCGGGCCCGACTAAATTTGTTCGCTTGTGCTGTTAACCCTATGTGCACCACAGTAAACCCCAAGTAGGGTCTATCGGACACTTCTCAGTTGTGATGGGTTAGGTGTCGTAGACTACCTTGACTGCTTTATAAAACACACACGGCCCACTATGGAGTAGTTGTCTCTTACCACATGCACATAAGTCTACACCGTGCGCACATTACGTACATTGTGTTTGAAGTTTGTTATAGTAACTGAGCTCTCTTAAGAGGGTCGCACAGCCCTTACCATTATTCATGTATTTTAGTGTTTATTTGAGTAACCGAACGAGTCCTTCAGGCAGTATGACTGAAACGATTGGCGCTAACGTCAGTGTTAGGTAGAATTCGGATTTAACAAGCAATGTGTGGGGAAGGGCCAGTCTCTGTTCGTTCCTTACCATGTGACTATAGGCTCTGATACTCCAATTACCCGACAATCAAATTGGGCAGTATTTCCTTCCCGTACGAGTTGATTATGCGGATGTCTTACGAATCGGGGTCCAGCCTCGCGATGATCTGAAAATGGAGAGAGCCTTATTTTGATACAATTTCAATAGAATTGCAAGCATAAACTAACTGATGCCTATGGAAATATTCCAGTGATGGGTATAATAAAAAAATACTTAGGTTAATCAAAATATTCTCATTTGTTACTCTGTTCGGGTTTGAATTCTGTTTGCACTTTTAATGCCTTGAGACATGCAGTTTAATTAAATTATTTGCTTACTATTAGGCAGAACAAATATCTTGAAAAACAGGAAGTCATCACACGAAGTTCACTACTCACCGAACTGAGTGGAGTAAGTATATCTGTCGCGTCCAAGACGTCTTATAGAGCTGTAATTGGCTATATGGGATATTGGTGGCCAGGTATCCTTGAGTTTACCCTTGATAAACGAGACAAGAAGGGGAATATTTACGAGAAAACAAAAATACTTGCATGCGACCTGATACAAGATGAACAGATTGCCTAGACAGGTAATTTCTAGGTGGCATAAACGTTAATCTTTAGGAACAATCATCGGTTACTGAATCGTCATAGTAAGGCGTGAAGAAGGGCAACGGAAAATTAAACAATCCCTCCAATGAAAAACATGAGCAGTAAGGAAACTAGCAGAGACGCACGCTGAAGGTAAGGGAGGAAATCGACACTGGAACAAATCAAAAACACTTCCTTTCCATTAAACTCAGTGTGACAACGACGTTGGAGAGTTTCCTTTTTCTCGTTGAAACCGTCTTTATCACTTTTTTGCGCCCCCACTTCCTACCGGCCTGTGTATGCGACTTACCACAACTGAAAAGAGAGAAGGAAGGAGCGAGGCAAATTTATGGCCTCTCTGGCATGTCAGGCACGTGCTTTTAACGATCATTTTCAGATTAACAACTGAACAGCTGGATCATATATAGGTTGCGCGAGGTCGATCATTTCGTCCATGCCCTTTGTGGCCAGACTTCCGACGATTAGATATGGACTCATGTTGTCCCTTCCACGGCGATGAGAGCGATTTGGCTATATGTGCGCTCACTCATAAATATTCCAAGCTGGGAATGTTTAATTACTTAATGTTTACTCCAACTATTTTTTGTGACTACGCCGTTTCTGTTCTCCTGGCAAAACTGAGGTTGCTCACCGGATTCTGGTTCGTGTGAAGTTCCTACTCGGAAATTTTGTATGAGTAACTTCAGTTTCTCAGATGTTCACCCCCCCCCCCCCCCCCCCCCCCAACCTCGTACATTCGCAAAGCTGTGTTCTCCTTATGCTGACCTCCAGGAAACCGATAATGCTGCAGAATGTGGGAAGCCACTGGCTGGCTGGTGACGGCAACCAAGCCAGAAATGTCAATTGTTGGTTACGTTTTCTTTATTTGTCCCACTTCATGATTCCTGACGGCCCACCGTCAAGTGAACGCCTGCGAAGTCTCTGACCTCCGACCTCAAACACAAACTAAAAATGCCCGCCGCGGGAATTTAGTCAACGTAGGCCGGTGAACGTCGCTTCAATGCATATTTCAGATTGCAACCGACCGGTCTTTGGATCTCTGCTCGGTCGGAATCGGTTATAGGGTCTCCCTGCATTATGAAACGGGATTGAAACGCCCTTTCCACCCGTAATACAGGTGGTTTTGAGATAAATTCCACGGAGAGTAAATAAACCCATGACCTAACACGACCCCAACCCAAACTTTATCCGTACCCCTTATGTGAACCCTAGCTTTATCCTAAATTTTCCTTGAATTTAGCCCAAAACCACTTGCATTAACGGATGATTCCTGTTCCCGTGTCCTGCAGGGGGGAGAGGGTACATATCAGTGATCCCTACCCGTGACTCAAGCCGTTGAGCATCGATGACACGGGTTAAAATCTCATATTTTCGCTAGAGATTAAGATCTGACTGATAACGGAAAATGAGTCAGGTGCAACCATTCCAGTCTCTCGTTGCCGGCCAAATTGTTGATCTCGTGACGGTCTGTTAGGGCTCCAAGACTCAGAAATGCAAGGAGAAACTAAAGTACCCCATTTCCGTCCTGCCGTCGGTGCGTGCCCATCCATATGAGTATGAAAGCCTATACCTTTTCTAGCCAAAAATAAAATATCAAGAAATTAGTGACCCCACAGAGTCACGAATACTAGCCGTCCTACTAGCTAGTCCTGATTTACATACTGCCCTACCGGCTGTATGGGATTAGCTTCGATGCCTATTTGTTCCTCAAGTGCAGAGGTTCCAGGTTCAAAAACTATTCGATTATAAGCGCTACGTTCGCCTCAATGAAAGCAGTAATTTTAATAATCGACGTGAATATTTTTCATATCTAAAATCCCCTGAGCTTGTGCGGTGAGGTCATTTTTCCACGGTAAAAATGTAATGCCCTTGACATACTGAGCATATCGACGACGTACGGAGCGGCCGGCCGAAGCCTAGTCTGCTGCCACCCACATTTATGCACGGTCAGTCCTCAGCTAAATAATGTCGTCAGATAATGTCATATCCGTTGTCCTTCAACTAACTTCGTCAAGAGGCTACATAAATACGTTTATGTCAGTGAGGTGTGAAAGGCGTTATCAAACGGTAAACTATCATCAAATTGTCCTAGCCCAAGTCCATCCTGGATACACGAGTAACGGCGCAAGGCTCACAGATTTTCACGCAAAATACCCTCATTTATGGAGAGGCATTTGCGTGGTTGATGGTGTCCCAGTTGGTCTTGACCACAACATATTCAAGCTCACTAAATGACACCGATTGACCAGCTTCAAAGAAACACTTACAATGCGTCTGTGCATCTCCTCACGCACTCGGTTGTATCGTTTGGCAGGGATGCGTCGACGTTGGTCTTCGGTAATTTCAGTGTTCAACCAAGGATGATTTAGCGCGTCGAAGACGGTCATGCGCTTGCTGAAAGGTAGGGACTGAATTAGTGGGCAGGTCGTTCAGGAAGTTACAGCAGAGGGCAAAACCAATGAGTCTCTGCAATAACCTACTCAGGTTGTTTCTGTAGAAGCTTAGAAATGAAATCTTTGGCCTTGTCTGACACATTGTTGAAAGCCTCGTCGTCGAAATCATAGGTGCCGCGGCTTACGTTCCTCAAGGTCTCGTTTGTGTCCTGTCCGCTGAATGGTGACAGACCACTCAGACTACAAAGAAACACAAGAGGAAGAGGAACCAAAGAATCAGACTCATTAAGCAACAAATCTACAGATGTATTAGCACGTAAGACAACAGTTTCGTCTGCCAAGCTAAACGTGTTTGCTATTATCGTGCAGGCATTGGTTCCGAGCGCCACTCTTGCATCGTTGGTATGCGTGGACTAATTTTCAATCACTAATTAATCCACGTTTGCGGCTGTTAAAGCAACAGCATTCATAGGCCCCTGTTTAAAAAGTAAGCAGTCAATTGCGCAATGTCAGGTCTAAAAATGCAATCGCAGGGGTCTATTTTGCGTCACGATCTAATTTATAACAGCATACGCACTTGATGAGAAACGCCTTCGTTATAGATGACCTCTGAGAGAGAGAGAGAGAGAGAGAGAGAGAGAGAGAGAGAGAGAGAGAGAGAGAGAGAGAGAGAGAGAGAGAGAGAGAGAGAGAGAGAGAGAGAGAGAGAGAGAGAGAGAGAGAGAGAGAGAGAGAGAGAGAGAGAGAGAGAGAGAGAGAGAGAGAGAGAGAGAGAGAGAGAGAGAGAGAGAGAGAGAGAGAGCTGCTCAGCGTTACTCTAATGCATTACTCCCATCTGAATCTAATGACAAGATTGTTTGAAAGCTACCGAGTAGCAGTTGATCCCGGATCTTGCCTGGTGATATACATACCTCGAATATTTGCTGATTCGTACTTTTGAAAATCATATCTAACTCAATCAAGGTCCTTCTAAATATAGTCATTGGAACTTGTCTGTTGGACATTGTATAGCTTTGAAGCGTTGTGGGTAATGAGATCAGCGAGGATTACTGGATCACAAGCGAATTGCAAATGGAATAATTGTCCGTTCACCAGGACACGGCTACCTTTATTACTTGGGCGGGTGTTCCTATTCCCGCGTCCTGAGTAGTGGGGCAATAAAAGTAAATTCTTCCGAATATTGCCTTTTCCGCGTAGTCCTCGTTCTCCACTTCTGCCTTAAGCACCCAATTTCAGCGTCAGAAAGGGGTCAGAATGACTGAAAATGGCCTGATACAATAAATGACTACGACTCTTGTCTCAGTCTGAACAAATTTAAACGCATATAAACATATATGGTAATATATGCAAGGTATGATTAGCCGTACCATTGATTAGGCACCTAAACGTCAAACGTTTTTGGAGTTCAAACTCCTGACTGACACAATTTAAAATTCACCTTGCTAGCTAGCAGGTATCGACGCATGCTACCAGAAGCAAAATCTGTGCTCTTTAGGTGGTACTCACAGTATGTAGCTCAGCACACCCACGGACCACATGTCTGTGTAGAAGCCCACGGGATTGTGGTCGGCGATCTCTGGAGCTGCAAACTCCGGCGTGGCAGTGCAAACGCGTACCTCCTCATTTGGATTCAACTTCGCGGAGAGGCCGAAGTCGACGAGTTTGATGTCCGTAGATTTAGACGTCTCGCACATTATATTTTCGGGCTTAAAATATAAAAAATAGTCAACCGCGTTCAGGCTACCTGAGATTGCATGATTTGAATTTTTTTCAACAAAAGTTTAAGCAGTAGTGTGGAATAGCTTTCCTGGGAGCTACCCATCGTTCTTCAACATTTCTTTATCAAGTCGAATTACTCATTAAGATACATTACGTAAAACTCAGTTCGAAATTTCAAATTCTTATCTGTTTTGTTCTACGCGATAATCGGGGCTTTTAGGTACCAATTGATTTAGAGACAAGCATTTGACCATGAACCTAAGCCTTCTTCACTAATTGACTTTTTTGAGTTTTTACACGTTGCGTCCTATCGCCCTTTAAAGCCACGGTTTGTGGTGCAAGGGGCGGATAGCTGCTACAGACACGTCACCCCTCGATCAAAAGTACTCATTACTTTATTAGCTTAACTCCTCATGGCTAGCTTTGCGTCGTCCGTTAAATGACTTCATTGATGCCCAGGGCGTAGACATGATCTTACCATTGACCCCGTCAGTACTGAGTTGCACTAATGCCAGTCAAACTCTAGTATCCAATGCAAGAGGTTTGTTAGACATATGTCAGAGATATGGTAACAGCGACGTTCAATTTTTTATAATTGATCCTTAGATGATACGAGCCATCTTGTGTAAATGAGCAGTGGGTCGTGAAATGCAAAGCAAACGCAACTGGATGAACGTTGCAACAAAACGCTTATACGATACTCTTTCCTTATGTTTCGGAAATTATTTTATGACCTGGCATACAGGTAGAAACATAATTTTTTTATGGTCAATTCTCACCTTTATATCCAGATGTACAATGTTGTTTTCATGCATATGTTTCAAGCCTTCCAGCACCTGGCGAATATACTTGATTGCCTCAGCTTCGCTCATATTATACCCGTCGTCCGCGATTCGGTCAAAGAGCTCTCCACCAGAAATACTGAAAGGGGAGAAATTACATGTACTGAAAGTTCTATCAACTCGACTCTAGTTCGGCTCGGCGAAGTACTATCATTCTGGTGCGTTGATAGCGATTGATAATACCGCAGATTAATAAATTAATCTGATTCGGAAATTTTGAACCGCGCAGTCTACCATGTTGCTATTTCTTAGGGACTAAGATTTTCAGAATGCAATTGAAGTGTAAAGGACTTTCATAAATTTAAAAAAGGAAAAATTGTGATAAAGTCAAGTTGAACAGTTACTGCAACTGTCCGGTGGGGACGGCCGGACACAGAATGTAAATTTGAGATTATATTACATATATTGCAGGATAAGAGTTAATTAGTAAAGTTAATAAATTAACAAATTACATTGCCTTCTTTTATCTTATCCCCGAAAACCAGAATACATTTATTAATAGAGCAGCCCAGAGAAAAGGTAAACTCAATACGTACAATTCAAGAACCATCGCGGTCTCTTCCGGTTCCTCAAAGGCCTCGTGTAGATGTAGCAGTTTGGGATGATTCAACTGTTTCATTATATTGATTTCGTTGCGCACAGTCTGCCGTTCAGCATCAGTCGGAGTGTCTACGAACTTCGCAACATAGATACGTCCAGTAGCCTTCTCCTTGCAGCGGTACACAGTACCAAAGGTACCCCTTAAGTTAAATAAAGGTGTTTAATTCGGACAGGTGGTAATGTGCTCACATTAATAAAAGAATGCGGACGATGGGTAAAATAAACGTCCTCTTTTGTCACAGCAAAAAAATTACCTGCCCAATTCCTCCATAATGTCGTAGTAATCATATATACTCCCCGAGTTGAGATTAGCCGGCGGTGGAGCACCGTTTCGCCAAATGTTTTCATCTATAAAGCAAGAGGATTGATCACATGCATAATTAATAATCTAATTCGGGAAACCGACGAGGACAAAAACACTTTTTGATCTTGTATTGTCACTTTCGACATTTTATAAATTACGCCTATTGTTTAGTTGTCAGTAGACCATATTTCAAGAATGTTTAACTTACAAAAGCGATCATAATCATTGACTGGAGGCCCGTCATATTCCCCGCGTTGTTGACCACGTCCTCGCTTCCGATCGCTTTCTGAGGGAGTAATTGCAACTGGTGAGCTCGGTAAACTGGGATCACTGCGACCATGCAGATTGTCAGCATAAACGCGGAACCGATACTCCTTGCCGTTCTCGAGACCTTCGCAAGAATATGTGGAGAACCTGAAGACAAAAGGAGTGTTCGGTGTTTAATATTAACCCAAATCAACGCCATTCGGACAATTAAACCACATTTTCTAATGTAAACTCTGGTAACACGTGTCAGTTTTTTGCCTCTGGTGCTTCCCTTTTGCATGTGGTCTGTCTGACTGCTGACAATTTTGACTTTGTGTGGTTAGCGAAACAAATTGTATTTTTAGTCAGATAGAGATATTTAAGATAACTCGGTAGAATTCAGGTTTATTTTTACTCGACAAGTACTATAACGATCTGACTGCATGGAACCTAGTTGTCACTAAAGTCACTGGTAATGTTATTACACATGAGGCGAGGACACCATTCCCAAACGAAACTGAGACGATGAACATTAATTGGGCCAACATTAGAGCAAAGGCACTAGCTAAATGGTAAAGCATCAGACTGAAATTTTGTTCAAAACATGGGGTCGCAGAAATGGGAACCTGATCAATTTTGGCAAACCATGGTCTAGAACAGGCAATCAACTACTAGGCCGAAGTCCATCTGGTAGTTGCTTACCTGCTTGTGACCTTTACCACCCATATGGAACTATGGTCCATTGCTCAGAAGCAAATGCTAGAAAAGGAATAATTGAATGGGAGCTTCCTTCTATTCATGCTCTACCTGACTTGAGGGAGATGAAGTACTGATTATAGAACATAAAGGTCTGGCATGAGCTTTGCGAGCAAGTGAGGTGAATGCAAAATAATAGAGACAAACTGTTCAACTCGAACTAATCCATGAGTGTTCCTAAGAACGATTTTCAGAAGAACGGCTGTATGCAAGTCACAATAAAATATTTTTTGCAGAAGGAGGAGTACCTGCTGACACCTGCACGAATCCATTTGTCCTCGGGACCCTCAGAGCGCTCTATAATGTATTCGGAAACATATCCAGAGTCCGGTGGCATCTTCCAGGACAACAGTGCACTGCCATCAGAAGTGCCTTCAACGCGGACATCAGTTGGTGGTGGCGGACGATCGTGAACGCGCAGGTTGATTTTGGCTGAGTCCGAACCCATGGGATTTTCTAGGATAACTTCAATGTCACCCGAGTTGTGCTCGTCCACATTCTGGAGCGTGAGAATGGCGTGTCGACGTTTCATCTCCATAGACACGTTGCGACCCTCCTTTAATTCCTTTCCGTTTAGTTTCCAAGTGGCCTTTGGCATTGGGTTGGCGACAAATGGCACCTTAATCTGGATAGTGTCTCCGCGCTCCCAGTCGCTCGGCTCTTGCCAGCGGGTCGGCAAGTTGATCCTCGGTTTGGCTAAAGGTTTGAGGATGGCACACAGTCAGGCCCTGGATTATACTTTCCAGTGAGAGATTTTTGAGAAGTGTAATTTATCGTGTAAGCGGCACTTACTTTGAACCGTGAGTGGTGCACGACTGACTTTGGTGCCCCCGCGGTTGGACAGTCGGACACTGTACTCGTCGGTATCTTCGCCACGACAGTCATTGATGGTAAGACTGCATACGCGACCCTCACGGGCCATGTCAATGCGGTGGGAGGGTGCGAGTTCTCGGTCTCCCTTGTACCAGGTGACGTCGAAAGGCGATGAGCAGTCCACTTCCACCTCTAGAACGGCGTCGCGACCTTCGTTCACAGTGACGGCCTTCAGAGGGCGCAGCAGGTTCGGCACGGCGCAGTCTATGATCAAGGCAGGGAAGAGCGCATTAAATAACATGAAGCTTGGGATCTTTGAGTTGTTAAAGGAGAGTGAAGCCCATCAGTTCAGAAGAGAGAAGCACAGACGTCGCCAGTGAACGACCGAAAACATATTTTAACGGCTCTTAAACGACGCAGAGTTGGATGGAGAGATGTTTCAGTTTAGATCAACGAAACACGCTAAAATAGCACACTGAATATGCATGTTGGCTCTTCTTTGGCTGTCAGTGGCCATCTCTGAACAGGTACTTAGCTTACTTCTTCACCTGAGAATATGTGCCAGCAGTCAGCAACTGGCTGAGTGATGTGCTGTAATTAATAATTGAAAAAGAGAAACTCGTTACTGAAGATCCGATATAAGTTGGACAGAAAACCGGATGTCAAGCCACCTTTTGACTCCCAATTTCAGCGACGTTATTTAGATTGCGATCTGTAAGTTCGCTCCAGGAGTTAAATTTGGTGAACAGTAGCAGAGCTATTTAGCTTCAATTTCTTTGTCCTAGCGAAATAAGTTGTGTGTAAACGCCTGGAAAGGTGGACTGCGTATGATTGCATGATTAATTTATTCAAATTCGATCAAAAAAACATTTTTAACGCTCAATAGAAAAAAATAGCAACAGATCATAGTAACCCCAATGAGTTCACTAATCTCAGGCCCAGGCACCTGAATCGTCGTACAAAAAGTTGAAATTTATTGCTAAAATGCTGTCTTATGTGTGGTATATTTGAAGAAGATCCCATCCAAAGAGACGGAGAGAAACAACAGCTGCCTGTTACGTCATCTACAGGAGAAGACTAAATGACAGATGCAAACCCAGATGCAACCAATACAGCGTTTTGTCTGTCGTGGCAAACTCCTGGCGGTTTACCTCGTGGGCCTCTCCTCACAAGTCAACTCTTCCTTCTTGGAAAGTGACCACAGATTGGGTGCGTTGCCTGACTTAGGTGCTATGATTAGCGTTAGGCACGTATGTGCTCCGAAGCAGCTACTCGGGCCGCCAGTCAGGCGCAGATGTCCATGATTTTACGAAGCAAACCAGTCGCTTTGTAATTTATCAAAAAGTTTAACCCTTAAGCTCCATCAGAATACTGTCTGAGTTATGTATAGCAAACTTCCCGCCTGTTGCTCGTCTCTACTTTTAGTTGTTAACAGAACCTAGCATTAATTTCTGCTGTTACAATCTACGATCTACTGACATCTACGAGTTCTGCAAGGACTCTCCTAAAAGAAGTTGAGTCACCACAGTGATCAAAAAAATGACATTTTAAGGGACTGCGTTGGAGCGAAAGTGAAAACGGCCAATCATTCACAAATCAGGGCTCCCATACTCGTTCATATTGTACAGAAGAGGGAAGTACCTCCAAGTTATGACTCTCTCTCTCTCTCTCTCTCTCTCAAATGCATCAAATGCAACAAACTACATCGTTGCTGAGTAACGTATTGGTGTAGTGCATA
Source organism: Schistocephalus solidus (assembly GCA_017591395.1). Lineage (NCBI taxonomy): Eukaryota > Metazoa > Platyhelminthes > Cestoda > Diphyllobothriidea > Diphyllobothriidae > Schistocephalus > Schistocephalus solidus. The sequence goes on from WEDG01003828.1 coordinate 67,495, forward strand.
AGCCAAAAGCTTATTCAAAGAAGAGGATCATGTGGATCAATGGCCGCATTTAGAAGGAGACGATACAGCCGCTGGAACAAGAAATTTATTTTAACAAGACAAAGGCAACAAAATAATCGGAGTTTTATGACGTCATATAATTTTGCGGCCTCTTATTCAACTGCATATGGTCATTACCTATTAATAAGTCAAGTTAAACTGTCAAATTAAACATCGACCTAGAGGGGGTGAAACGTGATAGGAATATAAAGCATGAACTGCCATCCTGCGCCTTGCAGCCCTTATCACGCTTGATACGTTTTGACTAAAATCTGAACAGGTTTGCTTATTTAACTTCCCTCTTCCTTTTCCATCTTCCTATGTGCAACCGCATATCAGCTCATGCTTTACGCACCTATCACGTTTCACCCCTCTAGGTCGATGTTTAATTGGACAGTTTATCTTGGCTCGTGGATAGTCTATGACCGTATGCAGCTGAATAAGAGGTCACGGAATTATATGATGCCATTAAATTCGGCTTATTTTGTCCCCTTTGCCTAGTGCAACTTTATTCCGAGAAAACGATGCTTCAAGAAGTTTATTGGCCTGACGTTTCGGATTCTCATTCGAACCTATCCTCAGAGATGGTTGCAGAAAAGAGTAGCGGTGGCCCAAGGAGTGCTGTACAGTAGGTAGTGGCCACACAACCACGTGCGTACTCTCATTAGTAACTCTCGCGATGATGGTTTGGCGGTCTGCGTCTGTGTTATTGGCGTGGTAATGACTCGAAAATTTTGCTCACTGTCATTGAAAGTGTTGGTCGCCCGCGTCTTCCCCTGCCCAGTCAAATTCTCAGCACGGACTGTGGGGACGGGAGGTCACCACGACCATTTCTGGTGATGGGCTCGAAAATAAATCCGAAATGTCAGACCAACACACTTTTAGTTCCAGCGATCACAACTTCTCCTTCTGAGTTGCTTTCTGAAACTCGCTTGTTCGCTTCTACCATCAACGGTCGCATTGTTGATCAGAGTTTTGTTAAATGTCATGCCTCAACTGAACCTAAAGTTTCAAGAAGGCTGAATAGAAGCTCAAAAGTTTGTGTATTAATTTCAGCCCAAGTCGCCACCCGCATCTTGGAGGCAATGCATTGGATATGGCGGGAACAAAGATAATCGAGCGGACCGGCAACAAAACAGGCGAAAAATTCTTTGAGGCCTTAACCTCTCGTAGGGGCTCAATAGACCGTCGTATTGATCCGCCCACATCTATCACGCGTTGCGTGCGCATTACCAGATGGTGGAACGCAGTTTTCAGCCAGGGTACACGTGGGCGACAGTCCCTAAGACATTAAAACCACAACTTGTTTCTCCCTGTTGGTGTCGTTTAGACTCCTGCACGAGGCCACAGAACTCAACCAGGCAAACTGATGCCTCTGGTACTCCATCCAGCCATATCTTCTAGTCCTCTGTAACAGTCCGCGGTAAGGATGCCTTGTATGTCCGCCTAAACAGGACATGGGAAAAGGAATCAACCACAATACATGTGACTTGACGCTAAAATCCAAAGAAATTATGTTTAGGAATATGGTGATGGTTATGTTTACGGTCAGATTTGAGGTTAGGGTCGTGATTGAGCTAAGCATTAAGATTATTATCGTGTTAACTGTAGGGTAGAGCTAGGGTAAAGTTTAGTTTTGTGTTAGGTTAAATGTTGGCGTTAAGCCACGGGTGTATTCCCGTTCCCGGAATTTACCGCAAGGCGGGCGGGGTGCTTCCTATTTCCGTGTCCTGTTTAGGCGGCCATATAAGGCATCCCTACCCAGTCCGCAGCTCACGTTGCCCCCTCTATGCATAACTCGGCATTACGTAGCTTATGCAGACATAGAGGAATAGCTTCTCAAATACATTAATTCGTTAGTAAAAACTTCGTGAAAGGTCTATTAATTCTCCTATTTCTCAAAGTTTATCATATAACCTTTTTGCTACTTATTTTCTCAACAGGGACTTTCAGAAAGTGCTTTGAATTTCGCTATAACCATTAGTAATTCCTTGCTTGCAGCATTAGAAAGACCTGTTAAAATAGCGCTTAATACTTTACAAAAAATTGTTTCTGCACCTTCCTAAAGAATTTACATAAATATTAGCATATAATAACTTACACAATGGATCTTTGATAAGCACCGGCTTGTCAGTCTGCGAAGGTGGACTCTCTCCGGCTTCGTTGACCGCAAGCACCCTAAACTCGTAAGACTTGTCCTCAATGAGGTTTGGCAGGTTGATTGACAGGGAGAGTATTGGGTTACCGTTTACACGGGTCCAGTTAGGCGCTCCGACCTCGCGTTTCTCCACAATGTATCCCTGAAGCCGGCCACCTCCATCGCTGGCTGGCCGAGACCAAGTGAGATTAACGTAGCTGGAGCCGACCTCCGAAACTGTGAGCGGACCCGGGGCCGAAGGTTTATCTGTCGTGGATATTTATAAAAAAATGCCATATACGACTCATTGACGGTCAGTTTAAATTTTGTTGAATCTCAAATTGTCGTTTAAAGAAAATTAATGAAGGTGCAAGCAAGAGGCAGGAAGCACTCACCGAATGGATATTTGGCTACAACAGGAGTCGAAGTCGTCAGCCAGTCGCCCTGACCCACGTCGTTGACTGGGGCAACCCGGAAGTTATAACTGGCCAGCTCCTGCAGGCCCTGGATCTCACAAGTTGGTGTAGTACACGCGGACTGCACCGTAACCCAGTTGTCCTTTCCAACCTCCTGACGCTCGATGATGTAGTGTGTGACTTTAGAGCCACCATCGTTGCGCGGAGGTTTCCAAGTAAGACGAGTGCTGTAAGGGGTGGTATCGGAAGCCACGAGGGGACCCTGACAGCTGTCGGGTGGGCCAAGGATGCGGAGGCTCAGTGGGACTGAAGTTGTACCGCTATTGTTTGAAATTTCTAAGGTGTATGGACCTGCCATGCTTCGATCAACGTCTAGGGGATGGCAAGAGAGAGAGAGAGAGAGAGAGAGAGAGAGAGAGAGAGAGAGAGAGAGAGAGAGAGAGAGAGAGAGAGAGAGAGAGAGAGAGAGAGAGAGAGAGAGAGAGAGAGAGAGAGAGAGAGAGAGAGAGATAGTGTGTGTGAGAGAGAGACAGACAGAAAGACAGACAGAATGGATAACTTAACTAACCGGTTGAACAATAGAAACTACAAACGGTCTTAATGGGTACGGTTTATGCTGAACGTATTTCTAGATATCTTTGTAAACAATGAACTTTGAGGTTGAAGCTGGTGAGAGGTTGAACACCGTGCAATATGAGAAGATAGTTACCTTTTGAGTTCACCGACAATCGTTAACTAATGTTGATGATAAGTATCCGGAACAGGGAGCTTAAACAAAACGATGACACGTTTGCGCCTTCTCCCGTAATAAAAAGCCCATTAATTGAATGACACGCCCCAGGTTCAAGTGTTTAGCATGAAAATGGATGTTTCAAAATTTTCCAAAAAACATACCTTTCAGCTGCACGGAAGCGACTCCATCAAGATCCATCAATTTAACATTATTTGCTTCGGGTACCTCACGACCGTCTTTTTTGAGTTTGAGGGTGATATCCCCCTTGCCAACGAATGGAACCTTGAATTTTACCAGGTCGCCCTCTTCAGCCGTCTTCTCGGGAACGTCACCGAGGACCCTAGGGGCACCTAAATTCAGTGAAATTAAAAGATTTACTAAGCATTCCCACACAGCACGAACCGCAATCAGTGTAACTGTGCTGTCAAAAGTTGAACTACTCGTACACCATTGGCAAAATGCACCAGTGTGAAAGTGGTTTCTTTTAAACTGAAAGTCTGTTTGTTGGTCATGTCCGAAAAAATGTAAGTACGTCTTCAGTCTGAACAACTAATCCTCATTGGGGTGTCTTTGAAAACGCCTTTCTTATATGTTTATCTTAAAGATACAAGCGAATAAGTATGCTCCTCCTACTTTCCTGTCAATCTCGATTTTACCTTGTCCACGAGGGTGTTCTACAGAATCTGAGCTGTTTGCATACAGGGCCGCTGCTGACGTGCTCTTCCTGTGAGATATTGAGAAAGTTACACGGGCTTCAACCGCTTGAGCAAAAGTTGATATGCGGAAAAAAACCTGACTAGATGCACGTCGATAAATCCCTTAAAATGAAAGAAAACTGGACTGTCAATCTTGTGGAGTTATGTAAAACAACATACTTCTCGAACCCGATGAGGTTGTTTGAGAACGTATGAAAGTTAAATGGCTGGGCTGCAAGCCTAGGTCCTTCTAGGAACAGAACGAGGAGGGTAATGTGAGACGCGTGTCCCTTCGTGCGGTAGAAGGGGGACAAAAAAAACAATTTAATCGCACTGGTTAGGGGAACAGGTTAAGCGAAACGAACATTTTTCCGATGGACTGGGGCGTCTAGAGATTGAGAACACTTTTGTTTATTAACCGATGTGTGTCAGTTTCCTCTCGCTGGTGCGTAGAAAAAATGCTTAGCTAACGACACAGCATCCTTTTTAAATTTCCTCTGTTTCAAGCTTGCCCGCTGAAAGGTTATTGCATTTTTAAAGCTTACTAAACTGTTCGGTCTTAACCTACTTACTAGTATACCCCTTTTGCTGCCCCACAAAACTCGTTAAAAAGGAAATTGTATGCTGTACCTTATGAAGTAGGCTTCACAGACCCCAGCAGGTCACCCAAAGTAAACGTTTCTATCTAGGAGAAAGTGACCCGAATAGAAATGATCTATTAGGAAGCCGGCAACCCATCATATAAATCCATCGACTAACGCATTACAGCCACGCCATCAGCTTTTGGTGCCAGTCCAAGAGTAAGCATGCATGCGTGGATGCGTGCGTGCGTGTGCGCGTACCGTATACTTCAAGGGGTGCACTGCAAGACACGCGATTAACGGGTGTGGAAATTTCGCAGGTAACTTCTCCGTTATCGTGCTCATCAAGGTCACTCAGGACCAAGCGCGCGAAGCCATCCTCGTCTGGGCCAGTCATTTGGCATCGACTACTGGGCTTGAGTTCTATGCCATTACGGAACCAGCGAACCTTAGGGAGTGGGTTGCCATCAACCTGGACTTTGAATTCGGCTGTACCACCAATATTCGCCGAGGCGGGTGTAAGTTTGGTGATGAAGTCGGCTGCAGCTCCACCTATAGGGCGAAGAAAAGATTTATGTCAGCTTGTGTAAGGAAAACAATTTTCATATATTTATGCATCCCTCATATTTTTTTATGGTTTGCTAGAAATAACGTCATTTTCGAGGGTTTCTGCCTGGGTACGAAACATACCCTTTCGGTCCTGAATCTTGGTCATGGGGGTGGGTTGGCTAGGTTGACCTGGTCCCGCAGCATTGACTGGAATCACACGGAATTCGAACTCCTCATCAGTTGGCAAGCCACTGATGTTTGCTGAGTTTCCAACGACCAAATTAGGAGTGGCGGGCTCCCAATCAGGGCTATTACGCCGACGTTTTTCCACCTGGTAACCCGTGATACGAGATCCTCCGTCACGAGCGGGGACGGGCCATGAGAGGTTGACAAAGTCACGACCCACACTGTCAACAGACGGCACACCTGGAGCCCCTGGAGCACCTGCGGGAGGACAGAGTACGTGAATAGAAGTGGCCGAATGTTTGTCGAGGGTAATTAGCGATTGTGAGGATATAGTACTTAAACAAAATACTTACTGTATTTCGGTTTGCATTCAACTGGTCGTGTGGGTCTGCTAGGCTCGCCCGTGCCCGCATCGTTCTTGGCAGCCACTCGGAACACATAACGTTTGCCTTTCTCCAAATTCGGTACTAAATTCCAATAAAATTGCAGAAAATAGGGCAACGAGAGAAAATAATAGTTATTAAGAGATATTATCGGAGAAGGACGCTAAATGTACCGGTCACTGTGGTTCCCTTGATGGGCCCAGTTGGTGCTCTGACCCACTCATCGTCCTCTGGGCTCTTGTATTCAACAACGTAGCCGGTAGGCTTCTTTTTGCCTATTCCACTGGGTTTGACCCATTGCAGTGTCACGCTGTCCGAATCCACGTCCGCGACTTCGAGGCCGGATGGTGCATCAGGCGTCACTAAAGAACGTAGGGACGGTTGAGTAAAGGTCATCTCCCAAACACGACTGCGGCAAGCCATGATGACAATATTTGGAAAAAAGGTCCTTCAAATTATATTTCTTGGTGGGACATAGACATGCGTAGAGGCGAATGTTCATACTACAGGTGTGTGTATAAGTAAAGAAGAAGAAGGAGAAGAAGAAGGAGAAGAAGAAGAAGAAGAAGAAGAAGAAGAAGAAGAAGAAGAAGAAGAAGAAGAAGAAGAAGAAGAAGGAGCAGAAGAAGAAGGAGAAGAAGAAGAAGAAGAAGGAGAAGAAGAAGAAGAAGAAGAAGAAGAAGAAGAAGGTTGTTAGTTCGCTGTAATCATGGCTTTATTCGTCTGAGCTTTCGAACTCTTACTGGACAATGGACTCCAGTAAGATTTCAAAAGGTCAAACGAATAAAGCTATGATTCCACTGAACGAACAATCATCTTCTTCTTTACTTATAGACATGCGTACACCCCCCGCCCCCTCCATAACTATCACACAGGGTCCTCGGTAATACTGAAATTGCTGCAAAAGGGGATTTTTGAGTAACGTGCTGTACGTAACTAAAGAAAAATCAGCATTTGTGTTACATGCTCATTTAAATGCATAACAGGGTACATTGTAAGAATATGGTACAAGGGAACACATCTCCATACCCTACCCTTTCTTCCTAACTAATGCTGGTGAAGATGGTCAGCATAAACACGAATCACAGACATCAATATTACAGTTTGTTTACTCTTTCCTCCTCTAAACAGTAATCAATCTCTTTCGCTCACCATTGAGCACTGTGAACTTATATTTACCTCCCACTCTCTTATAAATTATGCAGTTACCTACAAAAAAGGCAAGACTCCAAGTAAAAGAAAAAAACTATAAGTGAGATGAAATTCAAGACTGACTGATGCCTAACAAAACGAAGTTGAAAGGAGGTAGGACCTGTTTCTGGTAGTGGGTTCGATAATGCGACACAAACTAGGCAGCCATTAAATGCAATGGCGAGTGTTTGGTTTCGTCGGAAGTGAGACGGTGTCGCATTGAAAAACCTATTTAAAATCAATCAAGACAGATGGGTTCGCGAAACAGATGAGCTGCAAGCAAAGGTTATACCTGACGTGGTGTACGGAAAGTGTAGTTTAGTAGGACCACAAGTTTACTGACTGTTTCATAGTAAATACTCTAAGTTTTAATTCTTTTTTTTAGTAGAACGTGTTTATCTCACCTGCTTCATCCTCAGCGGTGATGGCTCGAGAAGCCTCCAGGGGTTCTCCGACGCCATAGTCATTAGCGGCCCGCACCCGGAACTTGTACTTCTTGCCTTCTTCCAGAGAGGTAACTTCGTACTCCGGCTGGCGAACAAATTTGCTTAGGGGGGTCCACTCGCCGGTTGTTGGGTCCTGTTTTTCCACAACGTAATTGGTTATCGGAGCGCCACCGTTGTTCTACACAAGGGAAAAACGCTCATAAATTGCCGTATCAATAGATTCAGTCAAGTTACTATGAATTGGTTAACTAAACTTACGGCAGGTGGATTCCACGCAAGTTTGCAGGAGTTTGCGGTCACATTGCTCACATCCAGCGGACCCTCCGGAGCGTCCGGAGGGCAGAGAACGTTTATTTTTATTGGCAGGTGATCATGACCCTTTTCATTTTTCAGTTTTACATCGTAGATGCCGCTGTCTGTTTTTTCGGCAGCCGGAGCCGTAATGACGACCTCGTCTGGAGTGATCTCGAAGTTGAGGTGTTGGTTCGGTATGATAACTTGTTTTCCGTCCTGTAAAACCAACGTATTACGCAAATGATTTCAGAAGTATAAAGTGATTTTTTAGGAACTACCGGACTTAATGGCAAGATTTTATCCAAATTAATGTTCTTATATCATCGAGAATAGCAATCAGTGTACACACTTCTATTCTACGCATATTTAAAATGCATACAATAATATTTCAAAGTCTTATCACCCACACCCAGTGACAAGGATAGCTAAGTAGGTATTTAGAGAAGGGATTACCGCAATGTCATTTAAGCCGAAAAATTTCCAAAAAGAGAAGTAAATCCAGACCATCACAGGTCATGTAGAGCTAAAAACCATCATACGTTGAGAACACTGTTTACCCATCCACTTTTCAATTATATGGATGCGCATACACATTCTCAGATTTTAGAAAAAATCTACTACTGGGATTAGAATCTTAAGCAAAGGACGCTTCGATTTCACCCCCGAACTCGTCAACCAGAGCAGCAATATGTATATATTTAAATTAAGTTGAGTTCTTTGGGAACAAAATAACTTAATTGTGTAAATTTTCGAATCTGGTGCCCCAGTTCGTCTTCAGACATAGATGGTTTCGTCTAACTTGAAGAACGTTTGGTGACAAAACATAAAGGCAGCTAGGGGCGTTGGCGGCAATTTTCGATTACGTCCCATTTGTTTTGTAGGAGTTTTGGAGCCACTATAGAGCCACATTTGCTGGCGTCTATCATCCGACGGCCGCAACCGCCCTCAGGCATGCGGTTAACGCACGACCATCCCTCAGGCTTGATCTGAGACCATATCCTGACCCCGAGTCTAGACGGGAAGGTGATGTCTGGATCCCGTCAGCTTAGAGGACGTTTGGAATTTTCCCGCGAGACCATCATAAGGGCTAGAGGAAATGTACAATTGACTGTATATTTAAATCACATCCGTTCAGAAGGATTTTTAAATATGTCACTGATTTAATCCAGCAGAATCTACTAAGCCGACAGAACGATCAGTGTGCCTATTGATCGAGTCATTGGCGGAATTCTGTGCTCCTTGACGCAGGCTCAAAATTAAACCATATCTCTGACCCAAGTTTATCACATTGTCAAAAGCGAAGTTGTGCCTGTCGGTGACGAGTGAGCATCCACCAAGGCAAATATATGATGCGATCTCATAGCCAGCTAGCGTCATCTGCGAGAAAAAGAGTTCCTCAACAAAGTCAAGCAGTTCTGGAGAACAAAATTGCCTGCATTCCTCGGGAAAATGTCACGATGTGATGCTGGTAAGCAATAAAAACGAAAACCTGACCAGTTCGGCCGCCGTTTTTGACGATGTTAACCGTATGCACCACAGCAGGGTGGCACAGGGACGGTGACTTGCACCGGATTAAAGTGAGAATAGACTTTCACTGCATCTACCCCACTCTCTGTTCCCCTCCTCCACCTGGATCCGGTTTCAAGACAGAGTCAAGAAGACCGGAGATGGGAGGGGGCGCAGGCCCACGCATTATGATTTAACACAAACCAAGAACACAGGAACACATGGAGGAACGGTTCGGATCTTAACTGAATGTGAGTGTCATAAAGGCCACATTAAGAAGGAGGCATTGCAACCTGACTCTCAGTCCACCAGTCGTCCATTGCGCATAAACGCATGCACTGGGCTGATCATGCGGCCCGAAAGACCTACAGGCATAACAAACACCGACTAAATGACGTCACGATAGCGCGATTCTATGGCCTCCCGAGAGTCCGCAAACCAGGAACAACAGACGGCCAGTTATTCCTTCGTAAGGAACCTCCACGTTTGTTCAGACTGCGTGGTTGGTTCAACGCCTTATTTTTCCTACCCATGGCTCCGAAAAAACGTAATTAAACAGAAATTCATGCAAAGGCTTAAATGTGATCAACCTGAAAATGACGAGATTATGGTGCCTTTCGATGTGACGTCCCTCTCCACCTCTATTCCACAACCACGTGGTTGAAATCGCACAAACTCCGCAAGCCACAACGAAGCGACAGTATGCTAACAACATGAATTCTAAGGGCCTAATACACTGATCAAAAAGCTGTCGTATTTGCTGTATCGGGTGCAACTGTGGCCAAGCCAATTAAGTCGGTGAAACGGGTAAGCAGGTCTTCACGAGACTGTAGAAATCTGAGCTAACGGTGATATCGAAAGATAAATTTGTCTTGGCGTTAACTCTGTCGTCGTCGTCAGGGCAAATTTCAGCCTTTGACCGCGTGAGAATCTTGAGTCAATCAGATAGCTGAATTTAGCGCCTACTTCAAGGAGCGCGGCATCCGACCCATTGCTCAATCAATAGGTATATCGATTTGTCAGCCGCTTATCAAAAGCTTAGTGAGCTAATCAATGGCATACCTGAAGTTCATTCGGGGCGGGGTTAAATTTGTAGCCAGCTGTACGTTTCACTCAGACTTGATGGTGAGATCGCGTGAGGCCTGGGAGGGTCCCGTCTTCCCCCTCTGTTGGTATGTTATAAAGATCACAAGTCTGTGTGATTCGTTTTATTTATTCGATTCTCGTAACTGAATAATCAGTCCTTACCTCGTAAGTTAAAATGCACATGACATGCCACTATCCCAGTGTTAGTGTTTATTAGAGCGAGTCGTTTGCATTTTTGTTCTTGCGCAAGCCGATATTGTAGTTCCGCCTGCAAGTAGACCATTATAATTTCTTTTATGAGGAAGCGACCCTGATTAACGAGACAGCTAGTTAGATGAAGCAACGGTGAATGGTGTGCGGGAAGATTCGAACATCCATTTCGGGAGTACTACTTGGCATTTTCCTGATGGATTTAATATATTCAACCTTCAAACGACATTGTGAAGCTTTCAACTGCTAGTCGATGTGGCGAACGCCCATATGGGCATACTTTTGAATCTGTCCCTCAGTGAGAATGAGGGCTAATATCGATAATTTTTTAAGTCTGGTAAAAATTGTATCAGAGGTTATCTAAAAAGTCAAGTTGAAACTGAAGAGAGCACTAACCTTGATTAGTTCAACGGTATCTGGGGGAGAACCAGTATAAGGTATGCGAATCTTGAGCGGCTGGCCAAGTACAGCGTTTACTTCACTGGGAGAGTCCTTGCCAATCTTGGGAGCTTCTGTTTTTTTTTAAAAAAAGTAGAAACAGATAAATGAATAAATAAACGGCCTGATATGAAGCACTTTGCTATCTTTCCCAAAGGCAAGCAACAAACAAACCTGTTGGTCTCTGCACCTTCACAAACGGCGTGGGATCACTTGGTTCCCCGACTCCGGCGGCGTTGTGAGGCACTACGCGAAATTCAAATTCCTGTCCCGTGGGCAAACCCTTCACGGTATAACTGGTATCCGTGACATTGCCCAAATTGGCCCTGTTCGGCAGAGAGAAAGAAATTATAGGGAGTCATTTGTTAAATAGCCAAATAGAGGGAGGAAACTGTAAGGGAGTAATCCAATACAGCAAAATAAATTTCTCTACATACTTTGTCCACTCTCTGGCCCCTTTAGGACGTTTCTCGACAACATATCCAGAAACAGGTCCATGAGTTGGCTTGTCCCACGAAAGTGTAACAGAATCATCAGTTACGTCTTCTACAACTGGTTCGGACATTCCAGATGGTACATCTGCCAACAAGAAAGAAGATGTAAATACCATGAAGGGATGACTGCATTCAATCCCTGCCATCGCCCATCCCAAATTTTCAGGCTGGGGTGAGGCTGTTGGCAAGGCCGTCTTGTTAGATAAATAAGCTTTTGAAAGAGAAAGCAGCGCTTACCGAACGGATGTTTTGGTTTGATCGCTGATGTTGTCATCAGTGGTTCACTCACACCGTAAGAATTCTCGGCCATCACACGAAATTCGTAAGGCTTGCCCTCCTCCAGATTCCGAACAGTTGCTTTCGGCGTGCGCAAGAATGCGCTCACCGTCTGCCATCTAAAGTGTAAAAGCGGGCAAACGTAAGCCCGTTTTGACGGCCGGTTCGTTGCAGCTATTGGCAATGGCTGGCTGCTAACTAGACGAGTTTACTGCCACCCCTACTGAAGTCAATTTGACTTACCTATCACTTCCGGGCACCCTCTTCTCCAGAATATAATTCTTAACGGCATCGCCGCCGTCGTCGGCCGGGGGCTTCCACTCGAGCGTTATTTCGTCCGCCCTAATGTCAGTTGCCTCCAATGGACCGGTTGGAGACGCAGGGGCATCTGCCAAGGCAGAGGCAAAAAGAATGGATGGAAACCACTTCCTGCTATCGCTAGCGCCCTATCGTGGCGATCTCCAAAGTTAGCTTAGTCAAATGTAAACTTACCCAGAACGATGACCGAACACGAACTGGTCACCTGACCTAGCGGGTTCTGCAGCTGAACCTGATAGGTACCGGAGTCCTCCCGAGTTACTTTTGGCACAAAGAGTACTGAAGTGCCCGCGGGATCTTCTTCCAAAGGACCACCGAGAAGTGGGGTGGCTGAATGAGGCGCTTCCTCAGTCGTAACCTTCGCCCGTTTGCCGTCAGGCACAACAGGACGGTCGTTGTGTAGCCAAGAGGCGGTAGGTACTGGACTACCAAACCAGGTAACAGGAAGCCGTAGGTCTTGACCAGCCTTTAAAGAGTGAGGAAAAAGCAATCAGAAACAGGCACGCAGGGCAAAAAATAAAACAGAAACGAAAAGAAACAAACCCGAATAGTAATGTCTTTGAGCCCACCGATGCCAGAATTCGGAAGGTTTGCAAGCCCATCGCTTGGCATGGCAATTCTGGGCGGTGCTGGCTGGTCCTCGGCGGTGATGAGTGGAGTGGGTTTGCTAGGCTCGCCTTCACCCTCCTCGTTCACAGCTCGCACACGGAACTGCGCCTTCTCTCCTTCCTTCATTGGAACAAACACTTCAGGTTCAGTAGTCTGCTTCACGGGTTCCCATTCGCCGTCCTCATTCTTCTTCTCCACGACGTAACCAGTCACCTTACTGCCTCCATCCGACTTGGGTTTCTTCCAGGAAAGGCGGGTTCCATTCTTCGTGACCTTGTCCACGTTAAGATCCTGCGGCGCAGATGCTGGTTCTAGCCAGGGTAAAAATGAAGGCAAGTAAAATTCGCTGGGAAATTTTACATATAAATTTAAATTATTGGGTAACATGGAGGCGTGGCTCAGTACGCGCTTCTCGTACCGATCTTATCTCGGACCAAATGTGGCATCGTGGGACGCGAGAAGTCACCCGGTCCACCATCGTTGACAGCCGCAACGCGGAATTCAAATTCCTTGCCCGTCTCCAGGTTTGGAATGGTCACTTCGGTTCCAGTGACGAGACCAGGAAGAGCCTTTACCCAAGTGCCCTTGGGAGTTCGCTTCTCAACTTGGTAACCTAAAACGAACGGATGGAAATACCTGTGAACTTGCAAACACCAAAACAACTCCATCGCCACCGGCAGAAGATGTACAGCAGGTTAGAGAACTGACCCTTGATCGGATTTCCACCATCGCCATCTGGCGCTTTCCAAGCCAGCGTGACTGAGCTTCGATCGTAGTCTTTGACCTTGACTCCTTGTGGAGCGTCGGGGGTGTCTGAAAAGTGAGTGCATTGACCGGTTAATGACACAGATGAGTCAACGATACCTAGAAAACGAAAAGTCAGGCTTTGGATGTGCCGGCTCACCAAATGGATTTTTGGCCACAATGGAGAGCAACGTCTCAGTCGGCTCTGAGACGCCCAGCGGATTCACCGCGGCGACGCGGAACTTGTAGCGTTTGCCTTCAGTTAAATCGGGGACATCAACGGAGTTGCCCTTGATGGGCCCTGGCACGCGTTCCCATACTCCGGTCGCCTCGTCGCACTTCTCGACAACGTAGCCTGTTACAAGGAGCAGTAAAATATGTGAGTCTGGGCTGATAAGGAGAGTGTATCTAACTCGTAAAAGCTGCATATATCGAAGATAGTCCAGACCTCTTCCGATCCAGACATTGCGATCGTGAAAAAAAACGAAAGCATAACGCTAGACCTTACTTTGCTCGGTTGTAAAGGAGTGTGTGTGCAGGTGTGTGGGTGATAGTGTGCCCCCTAAACGGGCCACGTGGTAGATGCGTTGGACCAACACGGGGCCACATCAGGGCACAGCATGCGTTATTCGGGTTGCGCTCCGCTAACAAATGCCGAACATGGAGGTGTGGTGGCACGCCTAGGGGCGGATAGGACTTAGGGGACCCGGCCGCGCCAGCCACCTGCGTCCTCTCTCGCCTCCGGTCTTCTTGACTCTGTCATGACACCGGGCTCAGGTGGGGGAGGAGAAGAGAGTGCGGTAGATGCATCGCAAGTACACTATCACTTTAAACTAAATCACGCGTAAGTCACCGTCCCTGCACCACCCTTCCGTGGAGCATACGGTGGACCTCGTCGTAATTGATGGTCAAACTGTCGTGTGTGTGTGTGTGCTTGTGTGTGTGACCCACCTGTCACTGGAACGCCACCATCAGAGAGCGGAGGTTCCCACTCCACCTTGCATGAATTGGCGCGGATGTCCTTGACAGTAACTTCCTCTGGCGACTGTGGCTTGGCTGCAAAGAAGGACCAGTGACAGACACGTTAATACTTAAGTTTGAGTACATCAAGCGCCACCAATGTGATTTCAACCAGACTCACTCTTCTTCTTGCAGACATTGGTCATCTCAGAGGCGAAGCTGGGCTGACCTGGGCCAGCCGCGTTCACAGCGCGCACGCGGAACTCATAGTTCTGACCCTCCTCCAGACCCTCAATGTGGGCGTTCGGTTCAGTGACTGGCGCTGTGGTAGCCGGTGTCCAATCATCATCGCCGAGCTTCTTCTTCTCTACCACGTAACCGGTGATTCGTGATCCACCATCCTTGATTGGCGCCGTCCATGAGATGTCCACATGATCCTTATCAACGTCGTCAACTTTCGGGGCGCTGGGGGCATCAGGTGCGTCTGCGCGAAGAAGAGGTCACACAATTAGCCCTCTCACGTTGTTATTTGCACAATAAACCAATCAGGGGTGTGGGGAAAAAAACTGACTTTGGAAAAGTACAGGCTGTTGGAAGAGTAAAGGGCAGTGTCAAAAACTCACCGTATTTAGGTTTGCATAAAATGGGACGTGTGGCTTGGCATGGCTCTCCCACCCCCGCCTCGTTCTTCGCAGCTACGCGGAACACGTACTTCTCGCCCTTCTTCAGTCCATTGACTAGTGGAAGGTGCAAAAGTAAGAAAAGACATCTGAGAATTCAAGCAAAAGGAAATCTTTACAAGTGTGCCTCTTTTAGCGTTTAGACGGTCGGATAGTAGGATAACCTGGAGACACTTCCTTGGCTTGTTTGCTGTTACTAATGGAGCAAGTCATAAGCACTGACAGTGCCCACTGAAGCCAATACGAATCACACATCGTGTTTTTTTTTACTAGATGGATGTCGTCTTTTCCAGTTAAACAATACTTGCGTGGGCAGGAACATCCTAGATGTTTTCTTTGAGCAGCAGAATATATGATACGATTTGTATACATGCATGTTCTGGGCGATCTCTTGTCGTGGAGATGCTATAAAATCCCCGCGCAGTATTTGCTCAAACGGAGAATTCGCCATGTAAGTCAATAAAGACAGCCTCTCATCGGTGCACGGCAACACGCAGTATTAACTAATCACAAGCTTTTAAAATCAGGATGCCTAACGTTCCAAAGTTTAGCCGTAAAAATGCGGATGACGACCAGAAACAGCATTTTTCACTCGGTGTGGCTTGTCCACCACATAGATTTTATCTTGCTTGGAGATGTCATTGTAAGTGGCGCTCATCTGATAAAAACCAAATTACTTAAATCTTATTTTTGCCCAGTATAAATTACATCCCACCGTGAGAAGGAGGGTCAAGGAAGCCAGTTGGCAAGATCAACAGGCTCAATGTTTAACATTCTCCTACACTAACATAGAATTTTCGAGGAAGCGGCAGCATTAGCCTCCGATGCACGCGTATGAAACACTTAATCTTATACGCCTTTGTAAATAAGTGAAAAATTGCAGTAGGAATAGCATTCGAGGGTTATTCATGCAGTTTTGAGACACATTTTCCTTTCTACTTGCTCTTAACGACCATCGGAAAACTCGGAATAACAGCATGACTTTCATCGGGACCGACCTGTTGCCGTGGTGTCCTTGGGAGAACCGCCGGGCGCTTTGATCCACTCGTCTGCGTTTGCCGGTTTGTACTCCACAACATAGCC
This sequence comes from Schistocephalus solidus, assembly GCA_017591395.1. NCBI lineage: Eukaryota > Metazoa > Platyhelminthes > Cestoda > Diphyllobothriidea > Diphyllobothriidae > Schistocephalus > Schistocephalus solidus. The sequence continues at coordinate 83,549 of WEDG01003828.1, forward strand.
TGACACTTTTCCATTGCCGCTGTTGCGAGGTTTCGTCCAAGCCAGTGTCACGCTGTCTTCGTCCACATCAGTGGCTTCAAGGCCGCTTACCGGTCCGGGTGGAACTGAAGCAAGAGAATTGTTCAATGATACACATTAAAACGTTTTTAAATTCAATAAGTGCATGAAATAGTAGCATAATATGAAGCATCGTAAGCAGACAGCTTGTCTTCGCTTACCAATTGGATTTCCGCCGTAATGGCACGATCCGCCTCTAGCGGTTCACCAACGCCGAATGGATTCTCTGCACGCACTCGGAACTTGTATTTCTTGCCTTCATCCAATCCCGAAACTTCAAATTCTGGCTGTCGAACAAATTTACTGACTGGCACCCACTCCCCAGTAGTAGGATCCTGCTTTTCGACTATGTAATTGGAGACGGGAGCTCCTCCGTTGTCCTAGGCAAATCAAATGATAATTCTAAAGTATAGTTTTTAATATTGTATACACATTCATATTTCATCTTCTTCTAGAGGGAGGCCTCTGCTCTAAACCATCAGACCCCTCACCCTCTTTGATTAATTCTGCTCTTGAATGTGGGCCCCATGCCATCTTCTGTGGAACGACCTTACAAAGTTGGCCTTCTGACCGCACATTTAGTGCACTTTACGCTGTGCCATGTTATCGTCCATGCCAAACGCGTGCTTTGGCTTCCGTGCTCAACCGAAAGGCGATATGGTGTATCGACTGGGGTGTGTGTTGGCTGGGTAATACAAAGCATATGCCAAGGAATATACCTTTCCCTGTCACGTAGGCATGACCTTCAACCATTTGGCCTAATTGTAAGACGTAATTCGCGTGCCTCGTGTAGTCTTGCAATTCCTGTCGACATCTAAGTACAGCCTTCCTCGCCTTTTTCTAATTAAATCTTCTTCTCTTTTCTATTGATTCTCTACCAGCGAATGGTAATTATGTTGAGGCAATCTGTTAGACATTGTCAAAGAAATTTCTAAGAGGGAGATCTGGGAACAGAGCATTCTGTTGAGAGAGGCAGTATGCCTTACATTAGATCCCAAGCTCGCGTGGCGATGACTGACAGGGCAATGATCTCGTGGCTGAATCCTTAGAGCTTCGGAATACTAATCAACAGGTTGCGGGTTCGATCATCAGGGATTGGAAATCCTGGGGTTGTATATGGTGGTTTGCTGACTGCTGATAAGCCAGAAATGTCCATTCCAGTCTCCCTTGTCTTTTTTTGTTAATATTATTCTACTTTTAATGCTGGCGGCAGCAACCGAATCTCTATCCCTCCGAGCAGGCCCACACCATTAAACTATCCGTCCACAATAAGATATCTGAATGGGCACGCCAGCCCTTGTACTGACTGCAGATGATAGCGAACATTACAAAGGCGGCCGGAAGAAGCCTCGCTCGAACGTATCTGCCTTTCTCACCTTCGGTGGGTTCCACTTCAAGGTGCATGAATCAGCAGTCACATTGGAGATTTCAAGAGGCCCAGAAGGACTGGAAGGTGGGCCTTTGACATCCACTTGAACTGCCACTTGGTCCTTGCCCTTCTCGTTCTCCAATGCCACCTCGTACTTTCCAGTGTCCTCCTTCTCCGCTTTTTTATCAGTGATGATAACTTCGTCGGGAGTGACCTCAACGTCGAAACGATCACTCGGCAATGGTACCGGTTTGCCGTCCTTGAGCATGGAAGCAAAGACAAAGACCGATAAGTAGAGTGGATGGGTGGGGGAGGGCGGTGAGAATGCTTGTGTGACAGGAACGAAGACCTACGGAAACTCGATTCTCTGACGAAGACTTGAAGTTGTATATCTTAAATATTGTTCACTTATCCTATCTCGGACGAATTCATGTGAGTGAATATGAAACTGTAATAGAGAGGACAGTTTTCTGCATCTCTCTAGTGATCCGCATGCAGATGACACATTCAACTCCCGGTTGATGGAAAAAACTTCAGGAAACCATTCATGCCTATGAAGGACCAAATCTTGAAGAAGAATATCTGTCTGATATTTGTTTCTCTATTGACCTAGGTTTCCCTCTGTACTTATGGGGTCTAACTGCATATTCGTTTGGGTAAGTGCAAACATTTGCAAGTTTCCTTGAAAATCCTCCAACCTACCTTCGTCAAGGTAACTGAGTCCGGTGGCGTGCCACTGTAGGGAACCACGATCTTGAAGGGCTCTCCAACTTTAGCGCTGATGTCCTTCTTTACGTCCAAGATCTTTGGAGCAGCTGAAATGAGCGAACATACGAGCAACGTAAGACAATTATGACTTGGCAGAAACCGACTGGGATATGTGAGTTGGGGTGAGAGAATGGATTACTCACTCGGGGGCTTCTGAACTTTCACATTATCCGTGGGCTCACTGGGCTCACCCTCACCGGCCGCATTAATTGGAACAACGCGAAACTGGAACTCTTTGCCCGTAGGAAGACCCTTTACGGTGTACGAGTTTCCGGAAATGGTGCCCGGATTTGCCCTATAGGTCACAGAGGCGTACACACAACCATTCAGGTGTATTCAAGCTGATTCAGGCAACTTGACTATCAAAATAGGCTAAATGCCAACGTACTTGCTCCAATTCTTTTCCCCCTTTGGTCGCTTTTCAATTATGTAGCCGGACACCGGACCCTTCGTTGGTGGCTCCCAAGAGAGCGAAACGGAGTCCTCAGTAGTTGTGTCAACGTTCGGTTTCTCCATGCCACTCGGGGGATCTGAAACATTTATGGAGAGGATGAAATGCAGAAGAACCTACAACAATTTATGACCAAGCATGTCAGACATGCCTCGAATTCTACGCTAGACCAATGAGATAAAAACGAGAATTAAACGAATGCACAAGCCACATTTGCGTTAGCGAAATGAAGCCTTCCATAGCAGCACTGTATTCACTCATGAGAATTAGAACTGTCTATATAAGCCTGTTAAGTTTATATTCCTGGTTTAATTGTCAAATCTTACAAGTTCTGGTATGGCTATCCATGTGGGATTGCAAACGTACCAAATGGATGCTTGGCCTTAATTGCCTTGCTGGTCATCAAAGGCTCACTTAGTCCCATGGCATTTTCAGCCATCACACGGAATTCGTACTCTTTGCCTTCCTCCAGGCCTCGAACTGTGGCCGAAGGACTCGTCAGGAAGCCGCTGACTTTCTGCCACCTATGACGGCGAAAAGAAGAAACATAATTACAATATTACGGCCTTCATGAAGGAGGCAAGAACAAAATTACTGCCAGACTGTAGCGTTGGCTTACTCAGTGGAACCCTTCGGACGCTTCTCCAGAACGTAATTTGTGATGGGCTCGTTGCCATCATCTTCAGGGGCTTTCCACTGGAGAGAGATTTCATCAGCCTTCACATCGGTCGCTTCTAACGGACCGGTTGGACTTCCGGGAACATCTGGAAGATAGATTATTAAAACGCTAATCAATCGTCTACATCTAAATATAAGGAGAGCTAAATCTCCAAATGTTTCAACTAGAAGATACGAGGAAGTAAACTCTAGCTATTGAGCAAAGTTATCATCTGCTGTTAGATATTTAGGTGTGCGAACTAACCTTGGACAATGACCTTGCAGGAAGATGTGGCCTGGCCAAGGTCATTTTTAATAATGACTTGGTAAGTTCCAGAGTCAGCACGCGATGCCTTCGGAACCTTGAAAATGGAAGTACCACCAGGTGACTCCTCCAGGGCCCCACCAAGGAGAGGCTGGGCTGGACGGGCGGCTGGTTCGACGGGCTGATTCACGCGTGGATCGCTTGAGGGCACGGGTTTGTCGTTATGCACCCAAGTGACCGTAGGCTGTGGATGACCAAACCATGCCACAGGAAGCTTTAGTTCTTGTCCAGCCTTTAGAAATAAACAAATTATCGATGGCTTTAATTTCCTCGTCGTATAAACAACGCTGTATAAGGTTATTTTGTGGACAGAACTGAACCTTTATTGTGACGTCTTGTAGGCCTCCAACACCCGTTCCAGGTCCCCCAATTACCCCATCGGAGGGCTGAGCGATTTTCGGAGGTGTTGGCTGGTCCTCGGCGGTGATGAGTGGAGTGGGTTTGCTAGGCTCGCCTTCACCCTCCTCGTTCACAGCTCGCACACGGAACTGCGCCTTCTCTCCTTCCTTCATTGGAACAAACACTTCAGGTTCAGTAGTTTGCTTCACGGGTTCCCATTCGCCGTCCTCATTCTTCTTCTCCACGACGTAACCAGTCACCTTACTGCCTCCATCCGACTTGGGTTTCTTCCAGGAAAGGTGGGCTCCATTCTTCGTGACCTTATCCACGTTAAGATCCTGCGGCGCAGATGCTGGTGCTAATAAATGCATTAACACTTCGGATTTTATGCACCGAATGGATGTTTACGCTCCGTGGTATAAATGTTATTTCATAAAGCTTACTAGTTTTGTCTTTGATCATCTGAGGTTGGGTCGCGCGCGAGTATTCCCCTGGGCCACCGTCGTTCACAGCGCAAACTCGGAACTCGACTTCCTTGCCAAATGGGAGGCCGGTGATTTTGGCTTGAGTCGCTGTAACCAGGTCCGGTGTGGCCTTAACCCAATCGCCTTTGTCAGTACGCTTCTCAACCAAATATCCTGCAATCGAATGAGGGCTGCGCATGTATATTGCGAAGCATCTATTCATGCTAACATTTGACCAAGAACTCTTCCGTACAATTGCAATTTTAGCGTTCACGATGACCCTTGAAAATCTGGATGATGATGGTCCAAATATTATAGTTGATCTGCTCCTTCGATTATGTTACTTAACCTGCTGATTTATTGAATGAGTTCCGTTTTTAAATCGTGACCTAGAGCTGGCCCTTCCTTAAGGCTTAAGCATTCTGTCTGAAGAAATTTTCCAATATATACCCTTTCCACTATGAAGATACATCCTGTTATCAAACTTCAGATTCACAGACATGGAGGGATAGATTAACAACCGAAAGCTAGAAAAAGAGTATAAAATTTATGTTAGCATAGTGTAAGTGCTATTAACAAGTTACAAAAAGTTTTAAAGTTATGACCACTTTTCATGAATTTCAGCGCATAATGTAAGTACGTGACCGTGGACCTGTGCCAGGAGGTCTTCAGGCAAATATTGCACATCCTGGTAATAAATGTAGCTGGAATAATTTAAATCGGAGTGTTACCTTTGATACGATTTCCACCATCGTTCTCAGGAGGAGTCCATGCGACTGTAGCGGAGCTTCTATCGTAGTCTACCACTTTAACTGACTGTGGCGCATCAGGTGTGTCTAACGAGAAAATGCAGAATAGTATAGCAAAAGAGTACAGGCAGAAAAAGCGACTTAAAATGTCTTTTCGTGGAACCTCAGTTACTACGCCCCAATTTTCTAAAATACTCGATAAAGTACCATATAGCCAAGGCTTCCATTGCGGGAATCATTAAGAAAATTTTCTGCTTCTGACACACAAATATTCCTTTTGCCTAGAAAGGATAGCCTACATTCGAGCAAGTCCCATTGACACATTAGTGTTAATTTCGCATTCGATCAATTTTGGGAAAAGAGTTGGAGGGTGAAAAGCGATGACAACAACTTACCGAAAGGATTCTTGGCGAGGGTCGAAGTAAGCGTTTCAGCAGGTTCAGAGGGGCCGATAGGGGTTAACAGCAGTCACTCGGAACAGGTAGCGCTTTCCCTCTGTTAGACCTGTAACGGGCAGGGAATTGCCACGGGCTATGCCAGGAACGGGTTCCCAAATGCCAAGGCCCTCGTCGCACTTCTCCACGATGTAGTCTGGGTTAGAAGGAGGTAGCAACGAGATCAGATTTATTCCTCTGATTAGCTCTGCAGTGTCCTCGGATGACACAGGTATCGAAGTCAAAAATTCGGTTAAAATGCGAATACTTGGCGACCTAAACTCCCCGAGAGGTAGTCTAGTTCACTACTTCACGAGTTCCCTTAGGGAGCAGATAAGAGGACACGTATTATAAGGAAGAGAGACTGAAGTTTATAATGGCCTAAAATGTTGCTTTTAGTTTTTCTGCCGGTTTCAATTATGCGCATCGGCACGTAGTGTAAGTGTGAACAGCAGTCACAGGGGTGGCGAAACACATATTTTGATATTTTAGGAAGGCAAGACTAATCACAATCAGAAAAAATGTCTTTCATCCACAGCAGCCGGCACACTTCTGCAGAATCCAAAACATCAATGGGAGATAAATTACCCACGATAGAGATTAAATAAAAGGGTGATCCAAAGGACCCTACCCGGATTTCATGGTGGCCCAAAAACACAATTTTTTTATCTTGATTAGTTATACATAAATAAATATATTTCCTTTGTAGAAATACCTGTTATTGGTGCACCGCCATCTGATTTTGGAGGATTCCACTTGACAGTGCAAGAGTTGGCCATCACGTCATCAACCATAACATCTTCGGGAGAATCGGGCTTTACTAAAAAGGGTAAAGTGAAGGGTTGTCAGATCGCCTATAAAATACAAGGGTGTGGAAATGGATTGATTACGTTAGTGTGGTTTTCAAAAGCAATTTAATGAATATATTTCGAATCAGTCATTACCCAACAGGTCATATCCCGAGCAACATGAGACCCAGTGACGGGGGTACAATATGCTCCTCGAAAATATATCTTTTATGAAGGCAGTGATGTCATTGATTGGGTGGTCTTCATTTATTTTTACTTAATGAACCAAAGTAAGTAAAGTGGTCAAGTCTTCTACTGCCCATACCAATAAAGGTAAAGACTTCCTCTCAAGAGAACGGTGCTTTTCCAAAGAAAATTCCCCTGCAGTAAAATTATGCTGATGTCCTGGAGGTGATTACTTTTCATTCAGGGGTGGTGCAAGCTGTTTCGAAGGGGTCTCGCAGACAGGTCTGCGAAGGTAACAAGGACTGAGATTTTCCAAAGACCTTTAAAAATGTTCTCTTTTTGGTTAAGGACACTGCATGAAATTCGAGCCGTTGGGCGTTTGAATGAAAGTGGTAGAGTAGGATCATGGGTAAAGGAACAGAGAGCTTGTCCTTGTGAAGAGATGTGTGTTCGCTGCTCACATGTTATGGCATGATATCCGATGAGCTCTAAAAGATAGACGAGTTACCTCAATAACGATATCATTCACTAAATGCATATCGAGGGGCTCACCCTTCTTTTTGCTGACTTTAGTGGCGTCAGAGGCCAAACTAGGTTCACCAGGACCTGCTGCATTGACGGCCCGCACACGGAACTCGTAGATCTGATTCTCGTCCAAATTTTCGATTCGAGCCTCAGTGCCTGGCACCGGTTTACCGTCAGCAGTTGCGGGGACCCAGTCATCAGTGCCCAACTTGCGTTTCTCTACAACGTAACCGGTGATGCGGGCGCCTCCGTCCTTAAGCGGCGCTGTCCAGGATAGGTCGACGTGATCCTTGTCCACATCATCGACATTCGGCGTTCCGGGTGCGTCAGGAGCGTCTGAAAGACAAAACGCGTAAATTGAGGATAAGTGGGGAAGCAAAGCGGCCCAGTATAAACTATTCCCATAGGAAAGGAGAATAAATAAAGTAAACAGCAAACACACCACTGTAAACCAAGGGATTGCGCGATCACAACTTAGTGACTAGGCCATAATATTGAGAAGTAGACCATTTTTCTCTTTAGAATTCAATCGCCAGCTGTTTAAACGCATAATTTTTTTTCAATCAAATAGAACATGTTTTAATATTCTTGTAAATCTTCTTGTAAACGCCAGTTATTTTTGTTGGTTGAGGTTCAAAGTTTAGTCAAGAACTGTCCTGGATGAAAGTGGGCGTTTGCTAAAGAAATTTGGTTAAATCCTCTCTCCTTCCAGTTGGAATGTCGGTTGCATGAAAATTTTCTGGAACACAAACGATTATACGGAGGTCCGCCACTACAGTCTCAGCGTGGGCGAGAAATGATTGCCCAACCGGTACTTGTCGGTTAGAAAATTACTCACCGTATTTTGGTTTACAGAGGATGGCGCGGTTAGTCTGAGCGGGCTCTCCAATGCCGGCTTCATTCTTGGCAGACACACGGAAGAAGTACTTCTCTCCCTTTGTTAGGCCAGTCACTGGAAGGAAACGTGGGCAATGTGTGACTGGTTTTTCACTCAAAAAACCAAACTTCTTATATTGAAACAAGCAATCAAAGGGACTAAGTTTGCATGCTAAAAAGTTGGGACAGGGGAGAGCGTTAGAAGCCTTACCGGTTCCCTGGGTGTCTTTGCCGCCAGCTCCGACAGCCTTTGTCCATTCACCTCCGCTAGCCGGCTTGTACTCGACAACATAACCACTTATCTTCCCGCCACCATCTTTTCGAGGCTTCTTCCAGGTAAGCGTGACGCTGTCTTCGTCCACGTCAGTCGCTTCTAGATCTGAGGGAGCTCCAGGAGCGACTAAAAGCGACAAAGCAAAGTAAATAATTGAGCTGTACTGCTGAGGGGGGGTGGTAAGGGGTAGCAAGTAGCCACGAAAACCATGCGACAGATTTCTGTTCATTTGGCCGCCGGGCCTGTTAATTATATTGTTATCTGAGCCAGCGTTCAATCTGTAATCGATAGGGCCGGGAAAAGTCAGAGTAATTATGCTATCTTTTAGCAACGCTGAAATAACCTTCAAAATAGGCGTCCTTTAAATTGTTCAACATCTTTAAGAACCATTTGGTTGGAGGAATTAAAAGATCGAACTGTTCCGACCATCAAACATCCTTCTTCATGTTAACTTCGAGAACTTCCTGAGATTCAAATATCTGCCTTCGCAGTGGAGAAGTATTAAGATACAAAGTATTTCGGATGCCTGCCTGGGACTCCAATCTACGCCAGATGCAGTAAGTGGTTGAGGTTCCTGTGTAAATTTACTCATTAAGGAAAACTAAGATCGAATCAAGCGAGTCTACTGGAAATTTGTTACTTAACCTGGCCTTTAGCGGGGTGCAAGTAACAGTGGCAAGCCGTATAGCATAAAAAGTAAACTTTCGTGGGAAAATTCGGTTAGGAACTCTATACTACTTTAACCATGTAAGCGCTACGGGACACTTATCACTCCAACTCGTTATAGCGCCACGATATGAAACATCACGCTAAGCACAAAACCCTTTCCTAATCAAGATCCCATATGAACAATTAATTTCTGATTGAAAACGCCGTTTAAACATAAATGAGCACAGGTAACAGTGCATTCGAACCATTATACGTGAGATTATGCTTGGCTAAGGACTACTTGCCAATCGGGTTAGCTGCAGTGATGCTCTGAGTGGCCTCCAGTGGTTCACCAGGTCCAAATTCGTTCGCAGCTCGAACTCTGAATCGGTACTGTCGGCCCTCATCCAATCCAGTTATGTCAAACTCGGGTTGCCGAACAAAGTTGCTCACAGGGGTCCAGATTCCTGAAGAAACGTCCTGTTTCTCGACGATATAGTTTGTAACCGGAGAGCCACCATTGTCCTGCAAGGATAAGTCATAGGAATCTCATGAACTTCTTAATCGGCATCATTATCAATGGTTACTCGAAATTATGGTACCTTCCTCTGATCCTCTTGCATCGCTGTTAAGGAATATAAAAGTGCGCTACATGAAATATGTGCAATCTGTCCGGTGTGGGAAGATGTTGATCTTCAACACCAAAGAAACTCACAGCCGGCGGGTTCCAGGAGAGACTGCAGGATTCGGCCTTGATCTTGGAGATCTCCAGTGGTCCAATGGGTGCACTTGGGGGCCCCCGCACGTTCACCTGGATGTTTGCATGGTCTTTCCCTTGCTCATTCGTCAGAGCGATGGCATAGACGCCGGTGTCATCTTTTTCAGCCTTGAGATCAGTGATAACGACCTCCTCGGGGGTTATCTCAACCGTGAACCTTCCGCTTGGTATCGGAATGGGCTTGCCATCCTGTAAAGAGCGTTCATGAAAAGGTCATCAGAATGGATACTAGGATTACAGCCAGAGAATTAGGTGCAATCGCTCGAATCTTACTTTTAAGACTTCCACCGAGTCGGGTGGTGAGCCCGTATAGGGGATTGACATTTTGAACGGTTGATCGACAACCGCATTGATTGTCATGGGCACGTCTCTGGAGATCTTTGGAGCAGCTGAAGTGAATTAAAGGAAACTGCTTTCAAATTCCCGTTCCACTTGAAGGTTTGGAAGGAGTTAATGATAAAAAAGTAGTGAGGCACGAAAATAGGACCCCTGTCCCTGATAATACAACTGGTCTTGCGCAAAATTCCAGGAAGGATAAGTATAATTGTGTCATAACCCGTATACTACCTTTAACCCAAACCTTAACCCTAACCCTGAACATCGCGCTAATCTTAAAACTCACTCTCAGCTCCTTATAAATTTGCATAAGGTCCCCGACACAGAAGGGTTCCTTTTCCGGTGTCTTAATAAAAAAGGATATATAAGCACCTTCCAAAACGAACTTCGGAATCGAAAAACAAAAGTTGTTTCCTTAGCAGGTTGATTTGGAAAGAAATTAGAGCTTTAGTAAAAATAAAGCAACCTGAACAACTGGCAACCAGCTATAGTTTGAGATCCCGAAAACTGTCGGTTACAAAACTTTTGGGTAAGGCACGGTTATGAGTATGCTCCTCCCCCTATTACAGCTGGCCTCGAGCTAAATTCCAGAAGGGCCAGAATTAGTGTTAGGAATAGGAGGGTTGGTCTTAGGGTGAGGTTTAAGGTGGTTGACTTTAGGGTTGGTGTTGGGGTTAAAGTTAGGACACGAAAATAGGCACCCTAGCCAATTTAACGCAAAGGCCTTCACTGTAAGGGAACTACTTATCACCGTGTTTGTCTTATTTTTATCGTAGTTCTGACAAAATAAACAGATAAAATAAACAGTGATTAGATTGGGTCAACCAAATTCTGGGTTGTACATCGTTGCAAGACTGACCGGTACTGGGAGACTTGACCGAAGTAATACAGGACGTCGTCAATTCTACGCAATCGAAACAATCTCAATGTGAAATAAAATAAGTGACTTCCTATGTGGCACCTATGCTGCCACGATAGTGTCTAAGCTCTAAATCAGGAAGCCAGCCGTCTTAAGTGCGTTATCATGGTATCTGTTTTCTGGTTCCCTTGACTTCCGTCAGAAAGGCCCGTGCGACTACTGTTATTGATTTTTAAGGTCACTTAAACAAACTGTCACCATTTTCAAAAGACGATTTGTCGAGCATACGGGCTGCTTTTGATAACTTCTCTTCAGACCAGTACAGTAATAGGGAAACGTTGGAACGCTAACGTAGGCGTCCTAGGCTAAGGGCTTAGCGTGTTGTGCTTTTCCCTGCACAAGATGAATGCAGCACGAGGAAAATGGAAAAAAGTCATGGTCGGGAGAGTGAAGAACTCACAGGGAGGATTCTGAACTTTAACGATATCCGTAGGCTCGCTGGGTTCGCCCTCACCAGCCAGGTTGAAGGGCACAATCCGGAATTGGAATTCTTTGTCCTTGGGAAGACCACGAACTGTATACGAGGTGTCCGTCACTGGAGCCGTACTGGCTCTGTTGAAACCAAATCATCACACAGGTTAAATTTCGAATCAGGCAATAGTTAGATGGGGTCGACTATGTACGTAAGTAAGTAAGTAACAATTTAAAAAGGGCATACTTGGTCCATTCTCGTTCACCCTTTGGTCGTTTCTCGACGATGTAGCCACTAACCGGGCCTTTTCGGGGCGGCATCCATGACAGCGACACAGAATTTTCAGTCGTGTCGTCCACATTTGGTTTTTCCATTCCAGATGGAGGATCTGCAAGGGAAGAGTGAGGACAATTTGAGGATTTGCAACCTATGTTTGATATTCAATGCACAGTTATTCACCACTAGTTTACGTTGAGACACCTGTAAGCTTATAAGCGTCAAGGATTGGCAGCGGACTGTAAAGTACTATCTTTCGAATTTTTTTCACGTTCACAGCCTTGTGTACAAGAAGAATATGCTTACCAAACGGATGTTTCGCCTTAATTGCCTTCTCCGTTGTCAAGGGTTCGCTGACACCCATTACATTCTCTGCCATGACACGAAATTCGTATTCCTTGCCAACCTCTAGACCCCGTACGGTTGCAGTGGGCGTCTTCAGGAAGGCGCTCACCTTTTGCCACCTACAAAAGAAGGGACTTGCATTTCGTTGTTACCAATGCAGAATCCTAAAGATGCAACTTGAGCCTAGCTGACTGCTAAAAGAACCACGGAGAAGACGCGATACGTTATTAACGTAAATAAGGTGTAGTTAGCTTTTAATTTGGGCTGGCCGAAACCTTTTTTTTCTTGGTCTATTCAGTAAGCTTTCAGTTTACCGATACAAGTTAAAATGCGAGTCCCAGGAAGTAACTGAGAAGAAGAAGAGCTCTGTTCGCCTGAAGTTTCAGATTCCAACTCGAACCCATCCTCAGAAACAGTAACAGATACGGGTATCTGTTGAGATATCATGTGAAGGTCGGATGAGGCAGATCACTTCAGGTGGAAGCTCGATCCCGCTCTATAATATTATTTGGGAACACTATGTCCTCGAGTGTAGGGGTTTGATTCAACTGGACGAGTCTAATCACATTTCTGTAAACAAAATAGGCAGGAACTAATGCCTGCATATGAGCATCTTTGAAAGAGTGGTGACCGTGCGACCATCGTTGCCGATGAGGTGGGTGAACGCAGGGACAGTTAATTATGCATGAATTAGTTTACAGAGTTAGTAGGCTTGCGATGCCCTTACCACGACCGCGCCTCCCTCACCCACCCGAGTCCGGCATTAAGACCGGATGCGGGGTCGGTTGCAGGTGGCGGACAAAGTTAAACAGCCTGATCCGCAAGCACAATGGATCAGGATTGCACGCAAACAACAAGGAAGTGGTTCGGATACCAAAAGAGTGGCAGTGCCATAGGGGCCCGCAGTAGGAAGGAACGATTGTGGCCAGACTCCATCCTGCGAGTCAGTTTGCAGCCTCACAAACAACCATGTTTAGCACACTGAGATTGTTTGAAAGCGCGTTAGAGCTTTTATAGGGAGGGCTGTGCGTTGTGTGTCGTTGGCATGTGTTGGTCCAGCGCATCTACCACTTGGCCCGTTAAGGGGTCACAGTAACTAAGTCGCCGTTACCAGAACAGCGGTATGTTTAACCAACCGTGGACCTTTATTTACCATAATTTGCTCTTGCATTGCAGTTAAGACTCAACAGAAACCGTTTGGTATAACCTCCTCACTGTCTTCAAGCATACTTATTTCCGTGCGTGAATAGTAAAATAATCGGAAGTCGCTTTGTCGAAGAAAATAAGTGTGCATGCTTAAAGTTTACCAGAACCAACTCGGAGACTCCTAAGAGAATACGCATGATTAACCAACTCCGTGGACTCCTAGTACTGACCTCGATTTGGGATAACGGTCCCGTGGTACGTAGAGCCGATCCGCTGTCTCAATTCGCTTCTCACACCCTCGAGGGGCGCCACGACTTCAACTTCGCGAGCCGGCAATCAGGCGGGGCGGGAACAGCTGGGGCCCCCGGGGTCCAACCCCCGCCCCCATGCTATCACGTGCTTCGCTCACGCCGCGAAGTGTTCCGGCCCCGCCCCCCGGACAAGGACGCGCACTGGTTACCACGCCAGGGGGCTACCAGGGGCTTAGACGGCGTCAACTCAGTCACGTACACCACACCCGCCCTCCCTCGCGTTGCTCCTCCCTCATTGTTTGACGAAAAATACCATTTGCTTGTTTGAATAAGGCAAAGGCGAAAACATATGCAGTTTAATGACGTCATGCAATTTCGCGACGTCTCATTCAACTGTGTACGGTCATCGCCTATCACTAAGACGGCATTACATTCTGCTTATTTTTTTTTCGCCTTTGCCTTATTAAATTTACCCCGGGAAAACAGTGTTTCACTTGTTCGGTCGCTGTTGCATTTTCATAGACACAGAAGCGTTTCAAAAAATTGTTTATTTAAATCATCGGCGTGATACGTGAACACAGCAAGTCACCCACTAGACGTAAGGAAATTGCGTTCCTTCTTGTCTTCTGTCCATCTTACAAAAGGTCACTGTTCTTTTCGAAAACATTTATGACATATTCTAAATAAGTACCCATAATTATGCTCAAATGGGTCATGTGAAGCTGCGTAGGCACTCGCCTGCGATGCAACCTGTTTTGTAAATGCACGCAGTGGAAGCAATAATTATATGGCATAAAGGTATCGACATCCATTTGGAAGATACCTATGGGAGCATTCTACTCCGAATAAAAACAGCGAGAATAGTTGATATGGCGTCTGTATACTATATAAGGTATGTGGGATCAATATTCTAGAGTACGTCAAAGCTCGTATATGCAAATTTTTGTACATATTATGAAAGGGTTTACCAAAACGGAAAGATTTATCAGAGAGGCCCATGTGCATATAGTTTTACGTCCTGCCAAATATTCCTTCCACCACACAAGAGCGGATGCTAAAAGAGGTCAAATTTGCTTACGAATCAGAACCCTTGGGGCGTTTTTCTAGGATGTAGTTCGTGACCGGTTCTCCGCCGTCATCAGCCGGTGGTTTCCATTCAAGAGTCATTTCATCTGCCTTGACCTCCACTGCCTCCAGTGGTCCAGTTGGTTGGCCAGGAACATCTAAATGGGAACAAAGGCACGTATTCTGTTCACTAGGAATTCCAGGACTTGTAAACCAACCATGGCGCCCGTGTCAGGCACCTAACCAGTGTAAAAGAGCTATACAGAAAAATTGGCAATAGCGGAAAACATGTGCTTACCTATAACGTTAACTTGACAAGATGACGACGCCTGACCCAGATCGTTGACAATTTTAATCTGGTACTGGCCACTGTTGACACGCCGCGCTTTTGCTACACATAGCACGAAGGTTCCTCCAGCTGATTGTTCGAAAACTGCATTACTGTCGTTGCTGGCTGGTTTCGGAAGCGCTTCTTGGGAGAGAATCGCATTGTTATCACCCGACTTGATGGTCTTCTCATTAACTATCCAAGTCGCCGTTGGAACAGGATTCCCAAACCAGGCTACAGGAAGCCGTAGTTCTTGACCAGCCTATAACGCATAGTTATCGTTCAGGATACGAAACGAAATATCAGATAAAATCGATAAATACTATGTTTTATTCCAAGCCACTATACCTTGAGAGTAACGTCCTTGAGGCCACCAATACCACTATTGGGACCTTCTGTTAGACCATCGTCCTTAGAAGCGATACGGGGAGCTTCGAGTCTATCCTCGGCAACAATTGCTGCCGTCGGTTTCGATGGTTCACCGGCTCCCTCTGCATTTACTGCGCGTACACGCAGTTGGGCCTCCTCGCCTGGTCGCAGTGGTACAAAAGCGGTGGGTTCCTTTGTTTCGACGACAGGAACCCAGTCACCGTCAGGGTTCTTCTTCTCTACAACGTAACCAGTGACCGGAGTTCCACCATCAGATTTCGGTTTCTGCCATGACAGTCTGGCACCATTCTTCGTGACCTTGTCAACGGTCACGCTTTCCGGTGGGGAAGGTGGAACTTTCAGAGGAGTACAGAATTAAGCAACGGGTAAGTTATCTTCATACAAATCAGGGATATATATATATATATATATATATATATATATATATATATATATATATATATATATATATATAGAGAGAGAGAGAGAGAGAGAGAGAGAGAGAGAGAGATAGTGTGTGTGTGGTGAGAGAGAGAGAGAGAGAGAGAGAGAGAGAGAGAGAGAGAGAGAGAGAGAGAGAGAGAGAGAGAGAGAGAGAGAGAGAGAGAGAATAGGTTAATTCACCGAGGCCGCCAAGTTTTTCACAAGTGGGTCAAAGGAAGAAATTCCTAATTTCTAATGAATGCAATACCATGTATTCGAATGTTTACCAATTTAAAAAGAGGACTCACAAATTTTGTCGTTGACCAAGTGTGGGTTAGTGGTTTTAGAGTAGTCTCCAGGGCCACCGTCGTTAACGGCACACACTCGGAACTCGTAAGTCTTTCCTTCGTCGACGTTCGTGAGTCTTACTTTGGTTCCGGGCACAAGGTTCGCGGTTGCAACTTTCCATTCACCGCGAGGATAACGCTTTTCTACCCGGTAGCCTAAAAAGCATGAAACCATGAATAGAAAACAGCAAAAATATTAGGTGTTCACGTGTGAGAACAGAAGAGAAGGGAGTTCAGAAAAGACGGAACTTCTATGGTATAGAGACACTGTTTGGCATGCACACCTATTCGGATGGAAATTTCAAAACTGCTTCACCTGGATGGGGTTGCCTCCATCGCTCTTTGGGGGGTTCCAGCTCAGAGTAACAGAGTGGCGGTCATAGTCAGCGATTTCGAGATCCTCAGGTGCCCCTGGAGGGTCTGGGTTACAGAAGGAAACAGCAAAAGGTTGGAAGCCAGTTTTTCCGAACATATTATGTTATATAGGCTGGAATATGCACTAACCGAAGGGATTTTTGGCAATGACTGAATTCCTCGTTTCGCAAGGAGCGGAGTCACCCATTCTGTTGACGGCTTTCACACGGAACAGGTATGGTTTGTCCTTTTGCAGTCCCTTCACCATAACCATCTCGTCCCTCACGATACTGGTAACCGGTTCCCAGATGCCCACGGACTCGTCACATTTTTCCACAATGTAATCTGAGAGAAGGATATCATGTGTGGTGAGTAGAAAGTCCTATATTTCAAAAGCATGCACCCGAAGGCACCACTGATTAGGATTGCTCACCCGTTATCGGACATCCGCCATCATCCAGTGGTGGTTTCCATTTGAGACTACAGTGTTCAGCAAATACATCGAAAACTTCGAGATCTCTTGGTGGTGACGGTTTATCTAGAGGCATGGAAAACTTGAAGTCAAATACACCCACAAACCACAATGCATTGTCCGTTAAGAAGGGTGACTTACCCATAACAACCACTTTTATATCAGCCTCGTCCTCGCCGTAGTCATTCTTTAGATGGACCTTATAAATTCCAGAGTCCTCCCGCACAGTAGACGGAATGTCCAGTCCAGTGAGTTCCTCAGTGTCGGTAATTTTGGCCGTTTGCGGTACGGTGCCGCCATCCTTTGTCCACGTAACGACCGGCTTGGGGGCCCCGGTAATGGGGATGGGAATGCTCAATGGCTCGCCTGCCCTCAGTCGAATCTCTTTCTGCGGACCCAGTAGATCCCGAAGACGCTTTTGATCCAACTTCGGGGCCTCTGTTTGGAAACGCAATAAAAAGGTTCATTTTTGCCCCCATGGTAAGATAACCACTCAGTGGAGGCGCAAGATATCACTGCCTACCTCTGCTCGGCTTAGCTGTGACTGTATCACTGGGTTTGCTCGGAGGACTCGGTCCAGCCTTATTGATGGCGATCACCCTGTACTCGTATTCTTTACCAGCCCGTACACTGGTATCAGTGTATTCTGGTTCGGCAACGGGGCGAGTTGTTATCTTTGTCCAGCGATTCGATCTCGGCTCTTTTCTCTCAACATGGTAGCCAGTGATCGGAGCACCACCGTCGTTCTCAGGTGGTTCCCACTTGAGAACGATCCTGTCCTTATCATGATCGACAATCTGAGGCTTTCCAGGCGCATCAGGTTCATCTGTGTTTGAAAGAGAAGAATATTTCAGCTTCACTAGTGGTTCAAAAATATTTTCAGTGTAGGTGTGGAAAGGAAGAATTACCGTATGGGTTTTTAGCAATGGTCTCGGTTTCGGATTCAAGGGGTTCGCTGGAGCCCTGACTGCTGACAGCACTAACTCGGAACACGTAGGCATGACCTTCTTCGAGTTTCGGAACTTCACAGCTCGTTCCACGGGACACCTCAGCCACCTTCTCCCACCGGCCCTTGGCAACATCTTTCTTTTCTACGAGGTAGTACCTTTAGGATTGTCATGAAAAACTCTTAGGTCAGAACCCGTTAACTAAAGCCAGACAAATATCACTTAGGGTTAATTATCTTTGAGCTTACTTAATTGGTTCACCACCATCATCGGCTGGTGGTTTCCACTCAAGTTTTGCGGAGTTCTTGGTGACGTCTTTGACCTCGAGTGGACCTTGGGGTCTGGATGGCTTGCCGAGGACAACCACCTCCACGACGGCCTCGTCAAAACCTGCCACGTTACTAACCCGCAGTTTGTACAGCTGAGTGTGTTTTCGCTGGGCATTTGGAATCCTTAGTATCGTTTCCCTCTTCATCAGTTCGATTTTAAACTCCTCACCTGCTTCGATGGTCTAGAAACATCCAAAGAACGTTATAAGTTGGCCTTCAACCCTACGAAACAACCATAGCACACACTTGTTAGTAGTGGCTACCCCGACCACGTGGTGGCAAAAAAATACATATTGCAGCTGATGGGTAGTAAATGCAGGCAGGGTAATTTCACTTGCAAGTAGTTAAGGTACCAATCTACAGCCCAATCACCAAACATTTAGAAGGCCACGGGTTAAAACTGACCTTGTCGGTGTAGGACCAAATAACCTCTGGGTCCGGTTCACCTCGGTATTTCAGATCGATTTCCACCAGTTGCCCGCATTTTACTTTGATTACCTGAATTCTTGACTTGTCAATGAATGGCTTTACTGCAAAAAGAAGGAAAGCGTTTTACGGCACGTTAAGCCGTAATACTTTCAGAAATACAGTGCAGGATGTGGAAGTAAGTGACCGTGACATTATATTTTAGGGCCACGCCCGAAATTTCAATGAGCATTTGAGTCGACGACAACCAACTACCATGGAATAACCATTTCATGTCCATTCTACAACCAATTAGTACTATAATTAGTAAGAATTTCATATGACGAACGTATTATACCGTACTCCTGACAAGGTATTAGCTGAAATCCAAGACATATGTTTCGCCGATGGTTCTGCTGCTGCAAGACATAGCGGCAAGGAGTTCGGGTCCTCAGTAAATCCTCCAGCATTCTCGATTCGGTTTCTGGTATATGAACTCCAGAAAATAATCAAGGTAATAATTTCAGAAATAAGTAAGTGCAGGACATGGAGTTAAAGACCGGAGCATGACTTCTTAGTTTCAGTGTCTTCAGTTTATTTCGTGAGGGTAATAGGCAATGCCTTTGAAAACTCTATCGATTATATATATATATATTAAAGTAGAACCGACAAAGACAAGGGAGACCGGAATGGCCATTTCTGGCTTATTAGCCGTCATCAGCCAGTCATACCCAATCCCAAGTGTGGCACACCTGGGATTCGAACCCGCGACCTTTGGTATTTGAGTCGAACGCTCTACCTTTGAGCCAAGGGCTCGTTGTTTTGTCAGTTGCGATCGTATATGCTTCACGTCGCTATGCGACCGCCTGCGAGGGCTCTAAAGTGAGGTCCAGGACAGAACGGAACATACATGTTCCTTAAGCAGATCGGTGAGCCGCAAAATATCATATATATATATATATATATATATATATATATATATATATATATATATACACCTATAAATACTGTGAGGCGCCGTACCGAACCTACCTCCGACGATGTAATCTTGTTTGATTTTGAAACGTCAGGATATTAAACCTATTGTTCCCGTGATCGCCTCTTCTTCTGATTTATGCCCGGGGACGCGCATTTTCGCTTCAATTAATATATATATATATATATATATATATATATATATATATATATATATATATATATATATATATATATTCCGAATGTTCGAGAATATGCGAGGCCCAGGAAATTGTATAGAAGAAGACGGGAAGGCGTTCTCTGGGACCAGAATTTTATTCATCCGACGTTTCGAACTCCCACGCGAGCCCATCGTCAAGGAATAAAAGACTGTACAGCTCACTGCTTATTTAACTCACCTCTGCCGAGTATGACCTTCATCAGCGCCATTGATTTGTTCGCGCAGGACCTGTTATGCAGCTGGCAGATCGATATGTCTATTGATCGATTCCGCGGTCGAGTGCCAGGATTCCTGCAGCAGGCGTGAAATTCGGTCGCCTGACTGGCCCAATATTCTCACGCTGCCAAAGTCAAAGTCGTGCTCTGGCGAGGATGCGTGAGCGGCTAACAAGGAGAGTTTATCCTTCCTTCTCACAGCGAGCTCGTGCTCGTGCATTCTCGTGCAAACCCGTTTGCCGGTTTCGCCAACATAATTTGCTCGACCACAACGGCAGTCTTGCCGGTAAATGACGCCGGATTTTTGGTTGAGGGGGATTGGGTCTTTAGGTTGCATGAGTTGACGGCAGATTGTCGCTTCCGGTCTGTGAGCCACGCCAATCCCAAATTCGCTCACTAGTCTAGCAAATTATTCGGATACACCAGTTATGTAAGGTATTGCACGCCAGTACTTCGGTTTTGGCTGCCCCTTCGGATTTATCCTCTTGGCCTCTCGCCTGCATTTCTCAACAAAACTCCCAGGATATCCGTTGACCATGAAGAGTTTCCGCAGAAACTGGACCTCGGCGTTCTTGTCGGCTGGTTCGGTGCAATGGGTTTCCGCTCGACGGTACAGTGTTCTCACACAGCTGCGTTTGTGCGAGAGGGGATGGTTGCTAAAATAACTAAGAATGCGAGAGGTATTCGTCGCCTTCCAGAAACCGCATAGAGAACGCTGGGGGACCCACTGAGGAGCCGAACCCCTCGTTGCTGTGTCACACAGCAGCAGAAACATCGGCGAAACACGTGTCTGGGCTTTTAGCTAGTATCTATGTCGGAAGTACGGTATAACGTCTTTGTCATATATATATAGGTAAATGGGTAATTTCGTATAGTAACTCTGCAGGTGTACTTGACTCTTCTTCTGGCAAGACGAGCATCCCTAATTTTTTATATGGTCTAAAGGTTTGGCATGAAAGTAGTGTCCAGTCAATAAAAGGGGCTCCAAAAAGGACGTCAAAGGACATTGTTAAGAGGAAATGATCGCAGTAACTGTAAAGACGCAGGAGCTGGAAAAGAACTGGGAGCTTCGTTAACTGGATGGTCTGATCAGCCATACTTTTTTCGCACCCGACCGTAGTTTCGTGGATATGGCACGCGCTTCCCAGCATTCAAGGTCGTTTTTTATAAGGATCATTATTTTGATTTCAGAAATAGGCCCATGGATTAACTGCATTATCATGATTTTTCTACTAATTCGACTATTTTTCAGATGGCATCTCATATTTAGTAATGACTCATTGAGTCTTAAGGTCCTGCGAAAATTCGCTTCATAGGAAACAAGTTAAACAAGTTTGTCAATATTAATGCTAGGTTCCTGGGGCTTGACTTGTAAGAGAAGATAGATGTCAGGGCTTACAGAGTTTGTGCTTCGCGACCATTGGAGTTGTTGCAACACTTGGTTCCGAAATCCCGGCTTTGTTAACGGCAAAAACTCTGAATTCATAGACATCATCTTCTTTCCATGGGACGCTAGCCGTTGTTTCGGTGACTTCCTTAACTTTCTTCCACTCTGCGTCTGGCTTCTTCCTTGACTCAATAATATAATGCTTGATCGGAGCTCCGTTATCTTTTCTCGGTTTGAGCCATTTGAGTTCTGCATGATCGAAGTCATAGTCTGTAACCTGCATGAGCGAAGAAAGAGGACAATTGCATATGTGCACTGACAAGAAATGATGCTGTCTACTAAGAGTATATAAGGTTGACTCTATGATATGCATGTAGTAAGGTTAAATACTTGTCAAAATATAATAGTTTCTTCGAGTTTAGGCCAATGGATCCGTAATATGCAGATGGCGGAATGACCAAAGTTAAGGGAAGTTAGTGAATGAGGCACACACATATTGGCCTTTTAGCCTTAAATGTCGCATACACAGATGCTAGCTGATGAAAAGTGTGAACTTTGTTTGGAGCAGACTCACTCACCTCAAGTTTAGTTGGCGGATCTGGTGGGTCACAGATGTCCCGAGCTAATGTGTCCTTTTCAGTCTCCAGGTAATCCGAGGGACCCTCTGCATTCACAGCGCGAACACGGAATTTGTATTTGTGGCCTTCAATCAAATTGGGAACGTCACACTTCGTTTCTTTGACACTTTTCAGCGGTTTCCAATTCCCATCTGTGACATCCATTACCTCGACCTCATAGCATTTAATGGGCAATCCACCGTCGTCCTCAGGTGGATCCCAGACGAGGGAACACTTTGTCGCCGAGAGATCACAGACGTCCAGCGGCCCCTTTGGAGGTCCAGGTCGCGCTAAATAAAAGAAATTGCTCAGTCATTGGGAAGGCAGGACCCACAAGCAACATTCTTTGTGCCACCTATGCCAACTGATAAAGAATGTGAGTACAACTTGAATCTCACTGAAGTCGAAATTACGATTTAGAACAGTAGGGTTAGCATCATGCGCCATAGAGTGGCACGAAAAGGGGCATTTTTACGATATATCGATCATTGGTGGTATTTCCTCTAGGTCAAATTCCATGTTAATTATTCACATTCGAGATACTGCAAAGGGTTCCATGAGTAAAAACCTCTGCGTTCCATGCATTCCGTTCGTATACTACATAAGACGTGACTTGCATAAAGCCTGATTCTGTTATCTTGTTCATTTGCTTCAAACTAAAAATTCTGCCTAATTTATATCGTTAATAATGTTCATGTCTTCCTCGAGGCAATGATAATAGGGGTTTCAAAATGTGGGTTTTCGTCACCCAGATACACTCGCTCAAAGAATACTAAAACAAGATATCTCCTGGGTGTATCACATATTGATTCACGGTTTTACATGAAATGTTAAGGACCTCTTCAACTTCACGAACTTACAGTGCACCTCGAGTGTAAGGGGTATTGAGATGTCGCCAACCTCATTTGATAGTCTAAGAGTGTAGTCACCGGCATCCACTCTATCGGCGTCGTCAACCTGAATGTGAACTGCGCCGTCTCGCAGAACTGCCCGAAGATTGACCTTCTCTGGTAGGGGCTTACCGTCCTTCAAGATATTGAGAGTTGGAACAGGGAAACCTGCCGGGGTGGAATGAATATAAGCGTCAAATGTACGTCGCAGCACCAGACGTGGAAACCTCGGGCTGCTTCACTTACCCTTGAAGGGTACAACACAGGCAAAATTCTGTCCTTTCTTCAATTTAACATGATCCTCAAACTTGGAAAGATCAACAGATGGAGGCTTATCGCATTCCGTTACCTAGGATACAAGAGATGTGTAAAATTCAATTTGGCTGCGAGTGACAACAACGCATGAGGTTTCAGACTACAAAAACTACTCACGCCAAGTTTCCCGGATGTTTGATGTGAGCCAATCCTGCAGGAATAAACGGCTTCATCATCCATCTGAAGGGCTTTGAAGATAAGGTAGATGGAGCCGTCGGATTCTTGTGTGGAGACGCGGTCGTCAAATGTGATCTCCTCGTCATTCTTGAACCAGCGGATTGGATACTTCTTTGGGTTGTAGGCCTTGCATACCAATTCCTTGTATTTGGTCTCAATGCCGTTCGTGTCGATCAGGTTCTGTTTGAACTCCACATCAGCTGAATTAAAACGCAGGGCATCAGCATGATCCAACAACAAAAAGGAAATCACTTTCAATTTCCTCTTGACAACTTGTCGAGCCCCTAGTGCCACTGGGCAAGTAATGACTTAAGTTGAAGTCGAGTATACTACGGAAGACATGGAATAATTTCACAACTCACGTTTAACAGTAAGTCGTGCACTAGTTGTCTTTTTTGCAACCTTGCAGGTGTATACAGCGTCATCATCCATTGTAATATTCTTAATCTTCAAGACACGTTTCAGCCGAGATTCAGTGACGATTTCGTACTTGTCGTCTGCAGTGATTGGCTGCACATTAAAAGAAAAGGCGATTGTTAACAGCATCAAAAAGCATCAGAACTTTAAACTTTTTTTCGAAAAGCGGAACTTCAGGGGTTACTTGCGGTGATTTCGAACTTACCTGATCATTCTTAAACCACTGAACTTCGGCCTCCCTGTCAGAGACTTCACACTCAAATCTCACCATCGCATCAGTCTCGAGAGCTGTCTGCGGTTTGAGTTCACGTGTGAAGAACCAGTCGGGATCCTCGACAGCGACGTCGACGTAGGTCTCATCACCCTCCACCATACAGCAGTACTCTCCTGCGGCTTCAGGTTTCGCACGGACGATTTTCATGATGCATCTATTTTCGCGGCGCTTCAACTCAATCTTTCCAGCAATGTACTGTTGGTGTCAAAAGACAAAAGTAGTCAGCGTTCTAAACTCCAAAAAAAAACAATGTGATTGTCTAAACCACAATTTTCTGGGCGTCGACTAAAGATAATGAATTATTGAACTGCATTGTATTGCGAGGCCCGGCATGTCTATGCCTTTTAGAGCGCTCGATGAGCCGTGCAGCAAAAAGACCATTCTTCTGGTTTTCTCTTGCCGAGCACTGCCTGAGAATGACGCAAAACATGCGTGACAAGCGAACGGTCAAGGTCAAGGACGCGAGTTCAGACCTTCTTGTGCTGGCTGGTCACCCAATTCCCGCCGTGTCTACAAGACCCCACTTGTACCGTCTCCCGTGCGTGTCTACAGCCAGCCAACACTCTTCAGAACTCCAACGAAGGTAATGTGTCGGCCGTGGAATGAATAAAGAACATATGGGTGATTTGAGCCAGTGCACATGAAGTAGGAACGAGATGAATTGATTTTAATCGAGACAGCGGCAGCGATATGAGTAGAAATACAAGGTGAGCAGCCAGTGTAGTGTGCTCGGTGTGCCGGTCGGTTGGCATGCTGCTCTGAGAGGCGAAAGCATTTCAAATGCAGTGTACCTCAATGAGCATTCTAACAAATGAACCACTTAGCAAGTCTGTTGTCTATCGTCCATACACAAGAGCCGAGATATCGTCAAATGCCCCAAACTTTCAGTTTCATAAATGAATAATATATAATAAGCACCTGAAAATAGCTCACGAGTGATGAGCTATGTATAAATGAACTGGTTTATACACATAACACCTCTGTTCCTTCTGTAATTTGTTTCCTCGGGGCGAAACCTGGCGATGGGCCGCGGTACCGGCTGAACAAAGTGGAGTATATTGAACTAGGTCATACAATGTTCTGTTTGCTAAACTGTTTAAAACTCGTTTTTTTCGGACCGTAGTAGCTGGTTGTCAAGCTAGAAGCAGAAGCTCCAAACTTGCAAAGTTGATCTTTGAACAAATTGTACCCTGGCAGGCTGTAGAAAATTCAGTATAATAATCTCTTTGCGGTATCTCGAGGCCATACTCCAGTGATGATCACTGGAGGCTGATCGACCACCACACTTCAAGATTCCCCTGTAATTCATTCGTATAAAAGCGAGTCTGCAAGAGATCCCCTGCACTCGTTCATCCGTCCTCTATACTGAGTCTGAATTAATGCTCGCTTCCTTGATCAACTTCTGCAGACTCGAAACGTCTGCAGACCTAATTGCTTTGCCGAATTTACCTGCTGACATTGGCCTTCGGTCAAGCTAATTTTTCCGCTCCTCATGGGTTAGATTGAGAATCGGAAACGTCGGGTCAATAAACTCCTTGTATCACCGCTCGCTTCTTCTTCTTCTTCTTCTTCTTCTTCTTCTTCTTCTTATAATAATAATAATAATAATAATAATAATAATAATAATTCTTTGGAACTGCTTCTTGGGACTCGTATGTTCGCTTCTATCGACAAGTTCAAAACATATCTCGAGAGAAGCAGCTTCTGCTCTTCTTTTGTCCATCGCCATAAGCCGACTTGTCTTCCGAAATGGGGATCGTGCTCTTATTACTGCACTTTTCGGCTACTCGTAACATACGGTGCATTTATATGCAGAGTGATTCATTAAAATGGGCATGCGGCCGCATTACCATTATTTACCTAATATTAAACAGCTGGATACACTTTTAGGTCACCCCTAAAAGGCTAGCGGCCTGTTCCTTAGACAAAAGCCAAGCCAGCTACCAGGAATTCTAATCGCCAATGCCAACGGGCGGAAGGAAACTGTTTGGCCGGTTTGGCCTGCCACGAAGGGCATTGTTACTTTTTTATTTTGGTTCCGCGCTTTATAACAGTTTGAATTTTCTGTGCCTCTTTCATATCCCATTTTTAGGCTCTCAATGTATAACAGTTTTTTGCTAAACATAAAGATTATAGGTGTTGAGACTCGTATTTTATCTCGTAAAGCTGGTTTGCGAATCTGCGATTACGGGAGCGTGCGTGAGTGGGATGGTTTGAAATAACCCCAAGTTAAATGATCCAGGACCGGTTAACTTCAGGATGTTACAACGGTGTAGCTGTGACCAGCGAAGGCTGCTATGAGCTTGCGGGAAACATTATCCTAGCTCGCTTCGCTTGAGTGCACTGATGGTCAACGCTTCAAGATATACAAAGCTCGATCGATTGGATTATGCGTGTTCTCTTTAGTTCTGAGCCTTTTGTTGAGGTTTACGGCATTGACTGCACGCCGGCTTTAACGTCCGGTGAAAAACCCACACCACCGTTGGTAAGTGTTTTGAAGTACAGCTCTCTGTTTGATTCGCAGCCCTGTGAAGGTATGGACGAGGTTTTCCATTTCGATAGGTTCGGTGCACAGTAGAACCCTTGTTGTTACAGGATGGTTACCCACAGTTTCATCCGATAGAGTCTTACAGAGGCCGAATGAGCAAAAAGCAATCTTGCGTTTAATTTAATTCACAAAAAGACGTTTTTAAGACCCTTTTAAGTAACTTTTTCCTCTGGAAATCGCCCATGCCCTTCAAACACGTACGTTCTCCTCGAGCTATTCCGACGAGTCAAAAAATGCAACAAAAATGATGAAGATATTGTCGAGTACGAGCCACAAACATCATTGGCAACTTCTATGATCTAGCCTGTTATAGGACGTAAATGCGCTTTGATTAATCGGTCAGAGTAACTTTTAATTCTACGTTGCATAAGGCTTTCCTTATAGATCTCTATCGTTTATCCTTGATTAATGTCACTAAATTTGTCAGATATTATCTGATAGTCTTCACAACTAAACAGCCTTCTAATTATAGGTTTAGAATTAACTAAAGAGAACTTCCAGGTGTTATATAGCACGGAGCTCACCTCAATTTTCTCACCGTTGTGGTACCATACGACGGGGGCACGAGGATCGGAAACCGAACACTCGAGGGTAAGATCCTTGCCACGAACCACTTCGGCCGTCTTTGGAAGTTTCTGGTTGAAATAATAAACGTACTTTTTCTCCTCTACTGTCAGCGTGCACGTTGTGCTGATTTCGTTGCATTTACAGGAGTACTTGGCTGCATCTTCCATAGCCAGAGATTTATCTCCAGTGCGTATACTTGTCCTTCTCTGCAATGGCAAAAGCATGATGATTGGGCGGTGTCGGAACGTGCTCTTCAGAGCATGCAGTTTCTTCGAACTGAAAATGAACGTTAATGAATGGCATCTACTAGATGTACTTCTGACATTCCCAACTTCCGGCCCCTGGTGGCTGCACTTTGGCATAGGAAGTTGTTCACATTTGCGACCACAGGCCTGTACAATAAACTCTACAGTTAGGTGAAAAACAACCAATGACAGGGTGGGGTTGAGGGGACGAATGGTAAACGAGTTCTGAGGTCTGAGGAACGCAACCCGGCCAGTGAACTCCTACGTCTCTGGAGCTCTGCTATTACGCAGACGTACCCAAAGGGTCCATATGCAATTAATTTTCTCCAGCTATCTCCCCCCTTTCTTAGCCTCTAAGGTATTGTAGCAGCCGCTCCAATACCCCCTTCTCCGGCGGCTCCCCCAGTCGCCATGCTAACCTGCAGGAGCTCCGATAAGGCACAGCCCCCCTCAAGCCTGACCTGAGCCGAGTCACGGCTGCACTCACACCCAGGGCACGCGTCGACTGGCGTGGTTTGTCAGCTTTGACCGCTTGTGATTATGCTTCCACCGCCTCGACCCTGGAACCAATCCATCACGTGTCCAACACTCAACCAGTCACTCTGTCACCCTGACACGGACATGTCACAAGTGTGCAAACAAGGCAACGCTACTCATGCACTCCAAACGGACCAAAGCAAACGGCCAAACTCACGACAACCTACGCTGTGTATCGAATAGATCGATTCTCACAGCTCACTGATCTCGCATTAGCCGAAATGAACTTGATGTGCGTGATTTAAGTTGATCTCAGATCCTTAACCGGCACAGAATCGACCACTGCCCCCTCAGATCTCTTATATCTGCACTGACCACTTAAATTTTTCCCATTGAGCCGGTTATAGTACGGGAACGATCATATGCCTGTCAAAGCAGATACGAGAGCCCGTCCTGATTAAATCCATCAAGGTGTGGTAAAATCCAGCTCTAGCATAAGTGTGTCCCACTGACTTGAAAATGACCACCGAGCAAGCTTTAACCAAGCCTCGACTGTCGTCCACAGGAGTCCGGTGCGACACTTGAAGTTCCTAGACCGGCGGATTTTTGCGATAGTAGAGACGGTGGCCATGTGGTTAGTTAACCTGGTCCTGTGTTCGTAGAAGACGCTTATTTCTGTCCTTCAGCTACTCCAGTTCAAGCTGGACATCACACTCGCAACCACATCCGACTACGTCGGGTTAGTACGCCAAAATACATCCCACTGCCCCCCCTCGCCTCGTTTGGCATCTTCAGACCCCCTTAACTACTTCCCAATCCCCAGTTTTCGACCTTCACAGACATGCTTTAACGTATATTATTATACAGACTTAGTTTTAGATAATTGAAAAGTTCCTTTTGCAAACCGTGGTTCCGTGAACGTAGACAATTAAAAGGATTATGTTGAAGAGAGAGGAAACTTACTGTAAAAAGTTATACTTTGGACCTTGGAAGATCTCCAGTTTGTTTTTGTACCAGCGAAAGCGAGCGTTAGCTTTGCAGAAAGTACATTTGAGAACTATTTTTGGTTGACCCTCTTTAACCTTCGTGTCCTGAAGCTCTTCTACGAACTTTTCTTTCTCCTAGACAGCAGATGGAAAATAGAAGAATAAGGTATCGTTCATCCCTTAGCAGCTCAGAGAAAAAACTTGACAAGAAAGTTCGAGAAATGATGGGAAAATGTTAATCTATCGATGCAGCGACCCGAATCCCACGAAGAAATTCTGTATTTGAAGCGCAGGTTGAAAGCCTCCACAATCCCCAAGGTCGACAATCTAGTCGTATCTTTCATCAGATACCTAGGGTTGCAGCAATACACCTGGAGCATTTAAGGTCAATAGGAAATCATTATCAGTTTTCAAAGGCACTCTAGGGAGGCAGCAAGACTTGCTGATGGACAGAACATTAGTGTAAATATTGCTAATTTTTGCAGCTCCCTGTCTGTTCGTATACTATCGCACAATTCTGGAGGCCCAAACAATGAAACTTCCTTCCGGTTATCAGAATTCATTCCCTTTAGTGCACGCTAGCATATGTAGAATTAAAGCGTGACAGCTATGAACTCCACCCCCCACCCCCCACCCCCATGCAGTGAATCCTGCAAGAATAGCCGTAGAGACAGCAGAAAACCAGCATGTTCAGCACCCATAAATACTGTGAGGGGCCGTACAGAACCCACCTCCGACAATGGAGTCTTGTTTGATTTTGAAACGTCAGGACATTAAACCTATTGTTCCCGTGATCGCCTCTTCTTCAGATTTATGCCCGGGGATGCGCATTTTTGCTTCAGTTAGCAATAATTAATATATATCGACAAGATTTTCTTGTAGGCGTCGAGCTATATATATATATATATATATATATATATATATGCAGAGAGGAGACACGACAGAGAATATGGGTAGATTGATACAGTCTGTTTCGGGCTTATTCTGCCTTCATTCAGCCAATCATAACCCTGACTACCAGCTGGGACTGGAAACACAAAGATGCGCTCGAGTACGGCGCAGACAGTCCACACACTGGGTCGATCAGATGGGTCATATATATATATATATATATAGATATATATATATATATATATATATATATATATATATATATATATATATATATATATATATATATATATATATATATATATATATATATATATATAGAACATGTTCTTTTATTCGATCATTCAACGTACCACTTTAGGCGTCTCACGATGCTTCAACATGGGGAAACCGGGGATGGCCTCCGCTAGTGATGTCCTTCGGCTACTTGACGAATCCCGTCTAGCCTGTAGTTGTTCCTCCAGGGCTTTCGGATCCAAAAAATGGCCCGATTTGCTCTGCCGACCCTGGAATGGAAGTAGAAGTGGAACATATGGTGAATGCCGGTCTTATGAAGTAGGAACATGGAAGCATGCTGAAGACAGATTTACAGAAAGAAAGAAAATGTGTTGCTGTCACTGTAACCGTACCTCATCATCACGCCTCTGCGATGAGGCACGCCGGCTGCCCCAGTTAGGAGACGCTATCTGAAGTTCAGGAACTTCGTCATTTTCTTCGGATCTACAAAGAACGAAAAATATTATAAGGATAAAAGACCTGGAAAGTGGGGATAAGATTGGCTTATTTGGCATTTATTAATTACATCAATATTTTTATGTTAAAATTTTATCCGTGTATCTAAAAAAGCGTGTACTCCTTAGTCATTTATGGGCCAACCTGAAAACCCTAAAAATACTGCTATACCGCCTTCGTTTCCAGGTATTTATGTTCAGGCAGATGTCCACTGTTTGGTTTGTACTTGAACCGTTCATGGCAAGTAACCTGAACTTTAGGGCTGCAATAACGCGGACATCTACTCCAAAAGAGCTCCAATTACGCCTGGGTGGAACTTAAATGGGACCAACTTATCCTTTCAGTTAGCAACTTTCCAACTCCCGCCTATTCGCACTTCACGATAGCTTAAAAGCACGTTGGGAAGCAAACACTTGATCCTATCTGAATCGACTATACTCTTCTGTGACCCCTCTGATTCAAGATGACCTGTGAGGTGGGACTAGGCGAACATAACTGAATTTAAGTACAGCCACTGCCTAACAAGTACAGGAGCGGGCATTTTTCCTTACGCGTACCTCCAAACGCACACTTAAAACTGCACGAAGCTAATGATAACGTGAATTATGGTATGCCTAGCACGCACATATTCTTCCTTTAGAGGCCTGATGTATTTATTTAGAAATGGAAGCAAGAATTCCGCGCAAACCATAGTGGGCCGCGCGCTGTGTGTGTGTGTGTGTGCGGCCTAGGGGCTCCAGCCCCACCAGCCACCTGCATCCTCTCCTGCCTCCGGTCTTCTTGACTCTGTCTTGACACCGGGCTCAGGTGGGGGAGGAGGAGAGAGTGCGGTAGATGCAGCACAAGTCTACTATCACTTAAAACTAATCCACGCGCAAGTCACCATCCCTGCACCACCCTGCTGTGGAGCGTACGGTGGACCTTGTCAAAATCGACAATCGAACTATCGTGTACCACCGCAACCACCACCACCACCACCACCGCCGCCGCCGCCGCCGCAACCACAACCACCAGTGCTGGAAATTTTCTCCTAAACTGTCCTCATTGCGACCGCACATTCACCTTACGCATCGGCCTGGTCAGTCACTTGCCAATCCATCGTACAGAGACGGGTGAACCAGTGCCTGGAGCACCAACACACAGCAAAGATCGCCACCTCCACTGCCTCACTGTCCACGCGCATTCACTCATCTCATGGGCCTATTCGGTCACACGCGCATCCATGTTAGCGGAATTCACCGCAATGCCGACAACACCGATAACCCATGCACACCCTACGCTCCTGCCAGCCCCACTACCACGAACGACAACCCCCAGCCCCACCCGATTTCTCCTGCCCACACTGCGCCCGCAACTTCAACTCACGCATCGGCCTGGTCGGTCACCTGCGAATCCATCGCACGGAGGCTGGTGAACAAGTGCCTTGGGCACTGACATACAGTCAACGCGTCCGCCTCCACTGCCCTCACTGCTCCCGCACATTTAGACACCGCATAGGCCTATTAGGACACATGCGCCTCCACGAACACCTGCGGTAAACCACCGGAGGCTAAGCCACATCAGTGCACACTACATACACCACTACATAGATAAAACCCTCACTATCATCATCGTATACCTGATAAAATCACGGTTTCCTAGAAACCGTGGCTTGGAAGGCTGCCAATCTGACGCTTACACCAGACCATTCCGTCGGCCCAGTGTATGTACGGTGTGTCGAGTGGCTGACCAGTGGACTGGGAGTCAGACGGCGATGTCTCCTCCTTATCACCTGATTTAGTGAATCCTGGTGTGCGTGTTATGGGGCCGGATCGTGCTGTGGCCCGCGAAGACAGATACGCTGACCCATCAGCCAATGCGCCCACTCCCACACCAGACAACTCACTGACTCGGACGGTGGTCTGATTGTGAGGGTGGAGGAGAGAGTGAGGTCGACAGTTCAGCGCATTTTCCTAGCTATAAACGAGCGGATGCGCTTGAAACTAACACGGTGCGCTAAAAGCCGTGGCATGAAAGGTTGCCAACTGACGGGATAACTCGAACCACGTGGTTGGCCCAGTGCGTGCGTTTGTGTGCCATGGATAAATGGTGGAAAGAGAGTCAGGCTGCAATGACTCCTTATTAATGTGGCCTTTATGGCACTCGCAATCCATGGGATTCGAGCCAGGTGTGGTGGTACGCCCAGGGGTGGCCCCGGCCGCGCCAGCCCCGTGCGTCCTCTCCCGCCTCCAGTCATCTTGACTCTGTTATGACAACGGGCTCAGGTTGGGGAGGAGGAAAGAATGTGACAGCTGCAGCGCAAGGCTGCAAGGGAAGAGAGAGTGCGGTAGATGCATTGTAAGTCTACTATTACTTAAAACTAATCCAGATTCAATTCACCGTCCCTGCACCACCTTTCTGTGGAGCATACGGTGCGCATCGTCGGATTACGACGTTTGAACTTTCTTGCAGCCCTTTCAAAAGTCACCAACTAACCTGCAGTTTCAGGGCTCTGTCGGTAGACAAGTAGCAGGAGAGCTATAATTCCCTAGTGCATCTTCCTTGACTGTTATTCAGGGCCTTAAATTAGCTTGAGGAGGAGGAAGGAAACAGCTCAAGAACCAGTGTTTTCCAGTGGCAAGCGAATTGAAAAAAAACTAGATAGAAAACCTCAAGTGCGTTTTGGGCATATGGCAAGTTACTTACTAAGGCCGATCAAACTGGCTTTGAGACATCCATCACAGCCATGGCTCAATGGTCGAGAGTTGGACCAATGCGGATGTGTTCGGGTCTCTGTTTTTTTTTAAAAGTTATGGAGGAGTTATGATCTGCTAGCAACAGCTTTTGAACTGAAAATGACAATCACGGCCTTCACTTTAAGTGATTCTTTTAATAATTACAGTTTGCCATATTTATGCCTGCAAGAGAACCCAGGGCTTAACGGGATGAGTCGGTCTTGTAACCTTATCAGTGGAAACTCTGCCAAATTTCTCGAATTTACGAACTTAAGCCCGTTTTCTTTCACAGAGGCAGTGCGCAGTCCAAACTGACATAATGAAAAGCGAGCTCGTCGGACGAATGTCACTTAAACTCGTGAACTTTCAAGTTGATGACAACAACCCACCAAACATGGTAGGCGGACTCGACCTATCAATATATAAAAAGCAATAATATTTCAGTAAATTTCCCACAAAATATTTAGCAGTTGGGTAAAATTGATAAATTACTATGCAAAAAGACTTACTTTTTCTCTACATTGAGGTTAAACGAGGCCGTGTCGCAGACCTTGCCTCCCGACAGTAGCTGAACTGTGTAAAGGGCCTGGTCTTCAGCCTTCACTAATCGAAGAGTCATGGAAACAGTCTTGCCAAAAGTGTCCACACGAACCACAGCCCTAGAGTCTGTGGTAACATCCAGGCCACGTTTCAGAAACTTCACCTCTGGTGCAGTTGTACCACCGTTGTATCCCAGCTTGATTATGACAGTTGAGCCTACATTTGAAAAAAGGCTATTTATTTGATATCACCATAATCACCCGCAGCATCACAGTCACCATTATCCTCATCAGCATTATTATTATTATTATTATTATTATTATTATCACCATCATCATCCTCATCATCATCATCATCATCATCATCATCACCATCATCATCATCATCATCATCATCATCATCATCATCATCATCATCATCATCATCATCATCATCATCATCATCATCATCATCATCATCATCATCATCATCATCATCATCATCATCATCATCATCATCATCATCATCATCATCATCATCATCATCATCATCATCATCATCATCATCATCATCATCATCATCATCATCATCATCATCATCATCATCATCATCATCATCATCATCATCATCATCATCATCATCATCATCATCATCATCATCACTCATCATCATCATCATCATCATCATCATCATCATCATCATCATCATCATCATCATCATCATCATCATCATCATCATCATCATCATCATCATCATCATCATCATCATCATCATCATCATCATCATCATCATCATCATCATCATCATCATCATCATCATCATCATCATCATCATCATCATCATCATCATCATCATCATCATCATCATCATCATCATCATCATCATCATCATCATCATCATCATCATCATCATCATCATCATCATCATCATCATCATCATCATCATCATCATCATCATCATCATCATCATCATCATCATCATCATCATCATCATCATCGAAAGAATAGCAGCATGTCCAGGTTATAATCTTTAGATCAAGTATCATATCAACTGTGGGCACATTTTAACGCAAAATCGATTTCGGAAAAGGGTGAGTTATGTTCGAACCTGGTTCTGCCGTCTTGTCCTCTGGCTTGGAGGTGAGTTTTGGAATACTGGACTTTTGCGGTCCTTCGGTCTCATATTCTAAAATTGAGGACGAGTTAGTTACGAGGCATGCGATCACGCTTTAAAACTTTTTGACAATGGGCAGTGGTGTCACGCGAGTACAGGAAATGCTGCCACTCACCTTCATTTGGCTTCTTTGCTACAATGACAAAAGAAATAAAAGGGGCATTTATTGGCGGTTCAGTGAAGCCAATAAGGCACTCTTTAAAAGAGATTTAGCTCGTAGAATTCCAGTACAACCAGGGTTAAAAAAACCTCTAGAATTGGTTATAGCGTTTACCCACATCACCCCCGAATATGTCTTCCGGTCAAGTATTTAACAATTGGGGATTTTTATGGCTTGCAAAGAGTGCCCTGCTTGGAATCTTCCTTTTCGATTGACGTTATAATGGCTGTAATACTTGGATGCATGCCGCGGTATCATCAATGACCCATTACCGATCTTTGGTTTTGTCACCTAGATGTTTGACGATAAAAACGTTGTAAAAGCTACTGCTAGTCCTTTCTTAATTCCCAGTTTCAATGCTACCATCACATGAATTTCTCATTAAGGGTCCATACCTTTTGCAAAAAATTACCCTTTTGACTTCGGTTCTTTGGAAAATATCCATAAGCAAGACGAGAAGAATACGACTGTTGTATTTTTTAACAGGCCTGAAAATGAGAGCGTTTTAGCTGTCTGGTGAAGTGATTGTACGTTCTTCTGGGTTTTTGTAACTGAGGCTTATAATATTTGTGTTGTGTGGGCCGTTCGAGTCCCTTGGCTCCTCTTACATGTCTTGTACGTTACGATGACTGACGGATTTCCCTACCGACTGCACGGGCACTTGTATTTTGCCGAGCTCGTGCCGCTGCATGACGTGGCTGTGAGGAATTTGGTTCATGCTTGCGTACCTCTTATTTCCCATGTGATAAAAAGTTCACGTTGGGTGAGGAAACGGCAGGTTCATTCCCTTCCTTAGACCTCCTTTGAAGCCAAAGACCCAGTCTGGATAATATATACGAGTTGCAACAATTTTATATCAATTAAAAAGAACCGCAATCTAGTCAGCTGCTTTGTGCAAAGAACAAGAAAAAATTATTCGGCAGACAGTATCGAGGAGAAGCTTAAAAAGATCCAAAACCGGCTTAGGGCAAACGGGTATACTGATAGATTTATTACAAAAACTATTGTTAAGGGACCAGGAAAACCCACCACACTTACTGTGGAAACGAAAACTCTATTCGTCTAAGACTCTCTTCGAGGGAACGCGGCAAGGGAACTCCTGAGAAGAAACCACGACCAAGCCGTTTCACGAGAGTTCGGATATTATTCTCACTCAACACTGTTTTGCACGAAGAAGCTTAGAGAAGGTTGCCAGCTGAGAACACCTCCATGTGCATCTAGTCAGTTTACATGCTCGTGTGGAGCAGGCTATATTGGTCACACGAGTCGGTACCTTTCCAAAAGAATAAGGGAACACCTGCCTACAGGAAGTTAGGAGCATACACAGCGCTATTCTCGTATGCATTGCTGATTCCAGGCATCCTGGGGACCCCAAAAGAGCCTTGCATGCGATTAATAGGGTCTCACTGAACTTCGCCAAATCACTGGATCGGCGTCTGCTAGCAGCAGCCGAGGCGGCTGCCATTACCTTGAGGAAGCCAGTCTTGTGCGAAAAAAAGAACCTCATTCGGGCTCCGAGCTTAGCATGGGCAATGTGCACTTAACCGCATGCACACCCCCCACCCTCTCTCTCCTCCTCTCATCCCCTCTGAACAGCTCCACCTCACTGCCACCTCACAGACTACCTCTCCTTACCTCCCTTCCTTCACACAAATGACTTGTACAAAAAGACGAACACTATTGATCGTACATGTTTACTTGTACCCCATTCTACTTTATCGAAAGTATGCATATGCTCACCAACTGGTCTTCTGAATTCTCTAGTATATATACTCCATTTCAATGCTACCATTTTCATTTTCCTTGGAAATTAATACACGTGTAAAAAAGCATTGGTTCCGAAGGAATAACTCCAAGAATGTGCATTAATTTCCAGGAAAAATTACCAAGCGTAATCTTGTCCTTTATTTTCACAATATCAGTTTTCTATTTTACTTTGGTGAAATTTGGCTGATAGAGTCTAAAGAAGCAAGTGACCGGAGTATAGATATCGGAAGCTTAAAAAAGTATGTTGCTAAGGGTGCAACAGGCAAGACGCAGGCAGCTGTTTCACGGTTATTACCGATGATCTGTACGCCATATGCTTTATGCAGTGAGGTATTTACAGATGTCGAGTAAGCGTGTGACGCTCACTGGTGTGGTTAGGATCTCACGCGGAAGCTTATAAGTTAACCCGGTAAGTCCCAAAGGGTTGTTGTCTTAGAGGAGTAGATAAAGACGCTTGGCTGGATCATAGACCCTCATAAAATTCGGATTACCGTAACTTTCCTTTGGCTGTAGTCCTTAAAAATCAGAAATTATATGCTTCAACGTATAAAAAGTGGTACATTCTTAAAGCAATGGAGGGGTTATACATGCCTTTTGCATATTCACCCCTAAAAGCGGTCCGTTTGCCTTAATGCTTGGAAAAAAGTGATCGAATTTAGCCTAATTTTTAACAAAAGTCTAACCCTTCAGCCTACCAAGGAGTTCATAGAAATATCATGACTTTCGGGATCACCCAAGACGACCTATGCGTGGACATACTTACCGTAGCTGTTAAACAAGCCAGAAAGAGGCATAGGTGTTGGTGAAGCTGCGAGCACGATCATGTATGCGTGTAAACGCTGGGTTCTTAACACATTTCCCACTTAACCGTCCTCTACTTCTCATCCCACGCCTGCAGCACGCGTTGTCTGGCTGCGCGTATCGACGAAAAAAGATGGAAGTGGTAAGACGGGCAGGGCTTTCGTCAGCGTCGCTTAGAGGCGCGCCTTATAGAGGGCTTCCTTTGTCCATGCCGCCACCGAAAATAGCTTTATGGAGACCTACACACGTGAAGGCGACTGTACCTGGAAAACAAGTTAGGCTGTGCTATTGCGAGCAGCGGCAGCTAAGCGAGTCCAAAGCAAATCAGCTTCAAAGCGAATCGAAATCTGACAATATGATGTCAAATCAACTAACTGATGAGTTGAGTATCCGCTTTCCCACGAAGCCATCCGATGCCAGGCTAGCAACTCTGTATGACCGACGGGAATTAAAACGCGCATTATTCTTATCGTTTTCCTTCGAGGATGGATGGAACCTAAGTATGTAAATTCAGACTAGCACAATCTTAGGCTCGGCGGATGGTTTCAGTTCATCGAAATATAATCTTTCCATCAAAATGGACCGATAAATGTGAACAGTTAATAACGATGATGATGCTTTTTATGATGATTATTATTATTAGTATTATTACTATGAGGATGTTTTGTTGTTGTTGTGGTTGAGAACGACGAAGGTGGTTGATGATGATGATGATGATGATGATGATGATGATGATGATGATGATGATGGTAGTGATGATACTGATGCTGATGATGATGAGGATGATGATGCTGGACATCCGTAGCATTGTAGGTGTGAGACAACTAAATGTTAAGCTGCAGTCAATAGGATAACATTTTCCCGCTGTGTGACGCTGTAAAATTCAGCAAACCCAAATTTGAGAGCATTTACCTTCTAAGGTCGCTGCATCGCTTGTTTGCATGTGAAGGCTAACTTCAAAGCAAAACTCTAAGGCATTTAACAGGCTATAGAGCTTTAGAATAGTGTGCACTGACTAAAAGAAAAAAACTGCAGTCTATTAGAATAAATGGAAAGCCAAAAAATGAATTACCCGGGACAACCTAATGCTCAATTTCCACCACCGTAAAAAAAAACATCGAAACTGTTGAAAAAATTTAAAAAGTGGAAGGTGGCATTAAGTTACTTTCAAAAGAACATGTCTAAATTGCGAGGCACTCTCAGGGTACATGAGTTGGGCAATATCCCATGAATGAGGATTCTGCAGAAAGAGGTTCTTTACTTACCCTGTACTTTGATTGTTCCAGTTGCCTTTGCCGAGCCAAAAGTATTGGTGAACTCGCAGTCATAGATACCATTGTCGGCGTCAGTTAGCTAAAAGAGCATAGATTTTTATGT
Organism: Schistocephalus solidus; assembly: GCA_017591395.1. Classification (NCBI taxonomy): domain Eukaryota; kingdom Metazoa; phylum Platyhelminthes; class Cestoda; order Diphyllobothriidea; family Diphyllobothriidae; genus Schistocephalus; species Schistocephalus solidus. The sequence goes on from WEDG01003828.1 coordinate 122,405, forward strand.
TGCATATAAGCGGAAATGGATACCTAGCTGACTAACTAGCAATTGAAATAGCAGCTTGTGCGTAATTTTACTGAGTCAAGACTACGTCCATTAAAGCGTTCATAGAAGCTCTCAAACTCATGTGGGATCTGTGCTTTCTTCTGTTATATATTTGGATCGCGCAGTGAAGAGGGAAAGAGTTTAAGCTGCTCCCTCCTTCACTATCAAAAATGTTGCGCGTATCTCGGATATTACCGAAGAAGCTTCCAAAAACCCTTGACTATAGTTCGGGAGGGGAATGACCAGCATTACCTGGATGGATGTACAACCCCGTTCCAAAGGACTGGACCTTTGCAGCCGTTTAGCGGCATCGTTCCTGGACAGTTTAATGGGACATCTGACAAGGCTAGGGCGCAGGTTGAATACTCGTACTTTTGCCTCATCGGAGCAGCCCACTGACCAATGTACTATCGTTGTCCTCAAGAGGCGCTACAGACTTCTGTGTTTAAATAGCTAAGTTTCGTTTTTTTGATCCGCCAGCTACAGACAAAGATATTGAAAAATTGCTAAAGCGCCCCAACGAGGCGTTACTGGAGTAGATTTGGGAGAGCAGCTCCCGTTCCTGATGTACAGAGGATAGCAGTACACCTGCGGTAATGTTAAATTAATTTACACAAACAGGACTGAGGACTTATATGTTTGATGTGGTTGAGGAGAAGAAAGAAGCGATAAAAAACTCAACGCGAGTGTACAAGTTTTAACGAAACGTACTCTAGGATTCCGAGGAATTTAGTCCAAGTCGGGGGAATATAAATAAACTATTCTACAGGATGTCAACCACATATATGAAGGATACCTTGCTTTCTCTGTCAGAAGATTTTGCACTTCCTCTGAACGGTTAAATAACAAGCTAGTAATATTTTATTATTGTGAATAAAGTGTCGCAGGATCAAGATGCAGAGATCGTATCTGGATGCGGCTGTGAAGCGTCAGCGTTTGGTACGAGTTTTATGCAGGTCAAAGTTACTACCAGGAAGAGATAGAAACAATGGGCTGTGAATAAACACTAAAATATAAAGTATTACGCCTTCTCCAAGTAAATGCCGAGTAAATTTTGGTCCGCCATGTTCTGTTAACTTAACCGAGTGCTTACTATAATTTATTTGAGGATGACCTAGTGTAGATATGGTTTTGGAGGTCAACTGGAAGTGAATTAACTCCTCGGGCAAAAAGCAGCAGATTTTGCGAAGTATCTACTCTGAGGACGCGTGGTATAGATGGGATGTGCGCTCAAAGACCATGCACGTCTCCCGAACCGCAAGACATTGCGTGATTATTTTTACATGCTTCTACTGTAACCAGAAAAGGTTGCTTGACATTATTAGGTAAACACAGACCCTAAATATCCCCTGTAGCAGGAGCACCGCTACCTCTGTACGCTACGCGAGGTAGCATCATACTGCGCACGCTTACATTTTAGCACTTTCGTATAGAAGAAAACACTAAAGACACGCATGTTTTTGTTTGAAAACAACAGCCACATTCTCTGATCCTATGACCAGACAGCATCCTCTGAAGAAACCATAGGATATATGCCAAAGTTCTATCCACTGAACACCATTAAGCATTTACTAAAGGGTCCCGGCACTCAACAAAGGTGGACCGAGTAAACTACATACATGGATCTGATTTACGCCGTTGACACAGCCTTTATTTCGACTCACCTGGTCAATAGTCAATACTGACGCCATCGTATCTCCATCCTGAGTGTTTTGGATTGTGAACCGACCACCAGCCTTGAGGAGAGTGGCACCCTTCTTCCAGTTGATTGTGCATGACTCCGAAGACTCACACTTAACCTCAATCGTTGCCTTCTTATTGTCGTCACTGTATGTGACAGTGGGTGGGCCGACAACTTTCGGGCTGCAAGTAAGTGTACAGATGATGAGGTAGGCCTCTGATCCTCACCCTGATCTCGCTCTCAAAAACACAAGCAAAGTCTTATATATCAAACGTTTTACGCAAAGGCTATTAGAGCGACTCGCGTAAGTATTTGTACCAAAACTATACGGTTCTTTGCTGCGTGTTGAGAGATACTTTTTGCCTCAAGAGTGGCTGCCACTGGAATTATTTTTGTAGTCTCAGGTCATCTTCATCAAACCGTATACATATTATGTCCTTATATTGTTCCCTTGATTGCATTGACCATTTCCACCGTAGCTGGGTCAGCAAAGACACTATCAGTGAAGATGCTGCGTCTTCGAAATTTGAGAATACCTACTCAATAAACTCTTTAGAAAGAATTTTTCCTTAGATCTGAGAGTCAGCCAGGTGCCCTCGATGCCTTTTCATAATCTGGCCTACTCACAAGTTTCGGTTTAGTATTAAATTAAGCGAAACCCTGGACCTGTTGCTGGATGTGACGTAAAAAATATGACCGGCCTAAAATTTTCGTTGAAAAAGGGCTTTATAGAAATAAGGAAAAAAGGGTGGAATGCCAAAAGTAATGCCTACTATTTAAGAACGTTCGTAGATTTGGCCTCTCCGGCACTGTTTTTGGCCACGAGGATGTAGGAATCAGCGTCAATACTTGCGAAATTCTGTCAAGGTAAAATAATTTACAATTAGCTTTGAAAGCAATAAACTTAAAAAAACTTGAATTAACAAACGAAAGGGAGAAAATGGCTTAGAATTTTCAAGATGCTTTGGAAAAAATCCTCGAGTGATGCACCTTGGACTGTACTTTCAACAAAAAGCCGGTACTCTGACTCTCACTCGGTCTGCAGGCAATAAATTTGCTCGCATTTTGGTGGGCTCTCCCGGTGAGCCGCGTTCATTGCCTGGGAGTTAGAGGTTTGTAGAAGCTTGTTTTTATTGGGGACGTCTGTGGAATCCTGCAGCATTCGAGGAAGTTTAGGAACACTATTCGGTCCGTCAGCCGATCAGTAACCGAGCACATAGAGTAGTTAGCAATGTGGCCAAATAGTCGTGTATCTCAAGAAAAGCAATAGGAGCAGTTCTGCAGAAAAATAATCCATTATTCTAGGTACTAGTGTAGGCCTGATCGTGTAGTATTGACGCTTATGCGAGAGCCTTATGCTATTGTGCTCATTCTAGGCTACCTGATCAATAGTACTTTAATTTGATTCACGATATTTTTAATCCTAGGGCACAAATTCTAGGGATTTTGAATACTTCTAGGGTTACATAATGATAGTTGAAGCGTGGATCTCGCCTAACACTATACTTGACACCGATGTTTCAATAATTAATAAAACCTTCGAAGATAGGGATTTCTGAATGGCATATTGTGCTGGCGTTTAGCGGGGCTTAGTCAGTGTTAATTGCCAGATGGTTTGGGTTTGAACTCACGAGGATGCGCAGGACTTCCACATAGACAGCGCCATCCTTGAAACTTTTCTTTTCATACTTTCCGATTCGCGGTTTTACTTCGAGACTTCCTTTTAGCCAGGTAAACGTCGGCGCGGGGTTCGCGGTACATCGACATTCGATGACAACTGCTCGTCCGTCCTTCTTAATTGACGATGGTTCGAATGTTGGTGGGTTATCTCCAGTCTTTTCTTTTGCTGGAAAAAAATAGAAAAAGGTGAGCCACTGTACATGAAAAAGAAATGCATTTGAATAATTGTCACAGCGTGCATGCCTCCGTCTACTTAAGCTTTTTAAGTGAGGAGCTTACCAACTAAACTACACTGGAAATTGGTAGAGACGGAAACCACACAAATCCTAACGAGTACTTAATATTTGATTCGCTTAACGTTTTGGTTGTAGCTGCTTTCCGTAAATCGACAAATAGCTCGTAGGATGTGATAACTCCAAGCGTTCCTCTGTGAAGAATGAGAGCTGGTCTCTGAAACAAAGATTTTTGTAGTCTGACGTATCGGATTGCCGCTAGAACCCATCTTAAAAGCCAATTGCAAAAAGAGGCAGCGGGCGAACAGAGCTGGTAATATTAATGACCCGTCATTTAACGTAGGCACCTATAATCGTTGTCATTATTGCTTGGTCAAATGCATAAGGGACGTTAAGTGCTACGATACTCTCACCCGTCCTCGTGGCTGGGCTGAATATCACCAGAAAGTTAGATTCACCGGAAACATTATTCTCCCACACTTTCCCATATAATTACCGCTCCGAACAAGTTTTTTTTATCGCTTGGTGGTCTTCGCACTTTTTGATAGACTGCGGGTCGAAAATCAAGCAGCTTGTAATTGCAATCTCCAGCGAGGACTTAAGCATCAATACGGCTTCTAAGTTCACTGATCCATCTATGGTTTTGCACACTTTTTAAAACTTGCTTTTTAGTGTTTATCCTAGAGATTTTTGGATAACGACTTTGGTCCATTAGCTTGAAGGCATTCACCCCATAAGCATCGATGTTTTTCCAAAATTTGAAGCACAACAGGTTAGGATAAACGATTCGGACAACTGTAAGTAAATTAGAAAAAGCAAATAATTCAAGTTGAGCTTGTCTCATCTTTTCCCAAGTTTTGCCTGGCAAGTTTTTGAAGTAATGGACTCCTTCAGAAATACTTAACTATTACGTGACGTGCTAGGAACTCATGTGCGTTTAAGTAATCACTCGAGAACTCGAAAACTACTGCATATTTAACCCAAAATGTCAATAACGCTGTTTGCTCCTATTCACAGGCTGTAGAGCTCATTGCGTGCGTGGGAACTTAAAGTTGGGATTTACTAATTACTGGATATCGAGAAAGACTGATATTCAAAACTGAAATCGCTGCCATTTTACCGAAAATAACAAAACTTCGGATGCATTGTATGCATTGCTGACGCAATAAAAGGTTTACTTTACTAAAGAATACCCAGAAAATGTTTTAACAATCGCGTCTTTGTCCGAGTTCGCGTACTTTAATATATATATATATATATATATATATATATATATATATATATATATATATATATATATATATGATAGTGTGGGCCTCACCGATCTGCTTAAGGAACATGCATGTTCCGTTTTGGCCTGGAGCTCAGACTAGAGCCCTCGCAGGCGGTCGCATAGCGACGTATAGCATATGATGGAATGGAATCGACAAAGACAAGGGAGACCGGAATGGCCATTTCTGGCTTATTAGCCGTCATCAGCCAGTCATACCCAATCCCATGTGTGGCACACCTGGGATTCGAACCCGCGACCTTTGGTATTTGAGTCGAACGCTCTACCATTGAACCAAGGGCTCGTTGCTTTGTCGGTTGTGATCGGGAATATGATGATAGTGTGGGGCTCACCGATCTGCTTAAGGAACATGCAAAACGGAACATGCATGTTCCCTAAGCAGATCGGTGAGCCCCACAGTATCATCATATTCCCGATCACAACCGACAAAACAACGAGCCCGTGGCTCAATGGTAAAGCGTTCGACTCAAATACCAAAGGTCGCGGGTTCGAATCCCAGGTGTGCCACACATGGGATTGGGTATGACTGGCTGATGACGGCTAATAAGCCAGAAATGGCCATTCCGGTCTCCCTTGTCTTTGTCGGTTCCATTCCATATATATATATATATAGATATATATATATACTGCTTCTGAAAGGAATGGATATCAACATAATATTGGTGTTGGTATAGGCTAAGAGTTCCTAAAATTAATCATGAGACAGTATATTTTCTTGGAATATACACCGAAATGTGGTCACGCATAAGCAGATCGTACCAAAGGTCTGCAGTTACTGGGTGGCAACTCAACTAAGATTACCTTGAAGGTTAAGAGTGATAGAGGCGTTGCTTTCTCCGGCGCCATTTTTGGCGTTTATGCGGTAGTTTCCCCCGTCTTCCGGAGTGGGGGAAGCAATGCGGATCTCCACGGTGTAAGTATCCTCTGACAGAGGCGTAACGACAAATGTCCGTTTACCCGGCTTCTCTGTAATCACCTTGTCAGCCAAGTAGAAGGTCAATTCGGGCTTCGGTTTGCCTTCGAGAAGGCAGGAGAGGACCACCTCATTGGTGTCTTTGTCTTTTCGGATTTGTGGTTTGTCTGGAAATTTTGGGGCCTTCTGGGGTTGCCTAGGATAGACGAAAGAACGTGTAGACTAACAGGGCCAAAAAAGGAAACAGTGGCAGGGAAGTGAGCAGGCTAGCTGGGCAGAGAGAGAGCGTGCAACTAACTTACGCCTTGGTCCCGAGGTTAAGTTTGATGTTGGCGGAGGATTCACCGAATGCATTCTTGGCAACAACTGCGTAGTCCCACCATCCTGAGTATTAATTTGTGAAATCTCTAAAGTCAACGTGTGATTCGTGCCTGAAGACTGGACAGCCGCCTTGAAGCGTCCACCCGATGCAATTGGAGTGCCTTCTTTAGACCAGCTGATCTGACCAATCGGATCAGCGATAAGAGTGCACTCGAAGACGACATTTTTGCCCGCCTGCTTGATTTTTGGTTTGTCTGTAAATTTGGGTGCTAGGCCTGACAGGGTGCAGAATGCAGAAGGATGGGCATGAACAAGGTCATTGTGCGAACCGAAACGAAAAAAAACAAACTTCTGAAATCAAACCTGTAGACGAATTTATTGGAACGTTCATCGTTCAATAAAATACAGCTGTCTTTTTCAACAGTGCTCAGTGGTCCTAATCTGTTAAGTACAAAGACTGCCATGAGCCTATGAGCTTACTCTGTGAGCTGTCATGTATGAAAGCTGTTAGAACTATGGGACCTGAAAAAGGAGTTCGGGACAGATCCATTTTCCTAAACGAGATGTTAGTCAGCGAAATGTTATTCAAACACTTTCAAACTGGAGAAGCAAATAAATCTTTTAAGAAACCGGAAAAGTTATCTGATATTGCCGTTTATGTTTGAACATCAGTACTTTGTACTTAATCCAATTTTCGACGGTCTTAAGTCAACAAGTGAAGAGAAAGATGTGCAACACATGAATTCGACGTAAGGATGTTTCGTCAGTAAGCTAGGATCCCATGAAATGCAGTCTAAATAAGGGTAGTACCTGACGCGTTTCAATGAATGCTGAGAACACAGTTCCTGGGATAAATCGTTGTCGATTTACTACCTGACTTGAGGTACCTAGTTAACGATAGGACTGTGGTTACTGCAGAAGCGTTGCTGGGAAGCAGGCCTCGTTTGGTCAACTGCCAACATCCTCGAAATATGTCACCATTTTAATGCAAAAGTCTGACTAAGGGAGTTCACTGAAAATTGCCGGCTCCTATTCTGAAACATCATGAGGCCGAAATCATATTATAAAGAATAATACATGTGACTTTTTGCATAGGGGAGGTTCAGGTTAATTAAAGTCCAAAGGGAAAATCTTTAAGTGTATTATGCGAGAAGGAAAGATGGGTGATCGTTTCGCGCCTAAATGCTGTGAACGTCAACTCCGATAGGGTGTGTCGTTGCAACAGCAAATTAATTATTTCCGAATGTGACTTTTACCAAAAAAGAAGACTGGCCTGCGTGGGAGGCCTAGCAACCAGGTCTTTGTCTATCCTTTTTCAGCAAATGGAGGGTGCGCTAACGGGTTATCTATAGCACCAAAAAGGCTGGAAAACCCAGACTCGTGTTTTGCTTTATGCTGGACGATGGAAAAGTGTGCTATTCGCGGATTGTTCACACCAGTCTGTGCAGGGAAAACTGGCAATTAGGTCATCCCAGGGCTTTCAAGCCGCTATCCGCTGTGGCTCTTAAATTTTTGGAGCCTTTATAACAGATGCGCACAATCCACTTTGTAAATTCAAGGAGAAGAAAGAACAACACATGATATTTTGCAGAGGTGGGATAAACCCTTATATTACTCGCTGTATTGCCACATCCGTAAAACCCCTTCCATGCCATATCAAACGATTCTGGCGTTTCTAGCTTTCTTGGTGATGTACAAAACCTACCGGTACCAAAGGTGCTTTTGATATCCGCGTATTTATGCTACTGAGTTACAGAAGGCTTGAAGGCATTTGTAATGACATTGTAGAAACTGTGCATACCAACTTATCACATGCGCATTTTTACGAGTTCGACGAGGGTCATTTGGAAGTTTATTTTAGATGAGCTAGCAGTTTCACACCGCCTCTACTTTGCACGAGTATTGTGACGTTTGCCAGCTGGTTAGTTGGGTGGATATTTGCAGCGGTTGCAGCCCGACTGCTACCAGTACCCACGACGGCTTGAGCCCCATAAGAGGAGAAGACCGGGAACCTCTGAGCCCAGATGGGTGCCCAGAGCTGGCATGCACGTCAAGGTGTTTATAATAGAGTAGGATTGCGCTACGTTTGCTTACCTTTACTCCTCCCTGTACATTTTGTTCAAGCTGACGAGGTCAAGTCGGCCAGCGAATAGCACTGTACGCAGTGTTAACTTGGCCTTAGTCTCCCCTCTACTCACCTAGCCTTAGCGGAGCCAGGCTAACACATGCCACTGATCAATTAGCCCAGGATTTCGGTCTAATTCAAAAGCAGCCCCGGGCGCCTGGGGGAGGGATGCCTAATATGTATCAGCCCGTATACATTTTCGGAGCTATTTGCGAGGATTCATAGCAAGAGGGAACTGTTTTGCGTTTTGTGGTTACTTTATACGTGGGGTGCTATCCCATTTTTGAGCATTCTTTAATTAGACGTAGTCGAAGAAACATTTCAAGGTGTCCATAAGGTAGTCCGCTCTCAAAAAAAGGTATAGGAAAGCAATATCGGCTTAAAAAATTATTGACCAGCCTGCGGCTGTCCGGCGGGGAAAGGGGGGTGTAAGGAGATGAGCAGTAGCCGACGGACTGCAAAAACGCACACTTAAGCGAAAGCAGTCCGATATTGTCGGGGACACTTATTAGCTGTCGTGCAAAATACAGAAGACCCACTGCCTTTGGCTGTGCGGATTTTTTACGTTGGTAACTGTACGTTACATTCCATCAGGCATTAGTTGTCCCTATGAATTAAGTAGCAGATGAAGCCAATTCAAGTTGCTTGCAAAGCGAAGGAATTAAACCGGAAATAAGACTGGCCTAATACTGAAACTGTGGTCAACTGAAGAAAAAATTGAACAGCATCTTCGGAAGTTATTTAAATATTTGAAAACACAAGTGCCTTGAAGATTCCGGGTTGTGTATGTAATGGTGGGCTGGCATACAGTCCGGTTTTAGTTTTTCGTCAATAGGATGGGCCTATTGAAGTGAGCAAAGCATTTATTTGCGAACTGAAAGAAACGTGCTAGTTGTCTGCAACAAAGACTTGCACATCAAGTGAAAAACTGATAACAATTTTAGTATTTATGAGACAAACCTGATCACAGAAAACTGACTGTACCAATGTGCTCACGAATATGCTTCTCAAAACTACCACACAGTTTGCTGAAAGAAGCAACCAGTTTTTCGATTTTTTTATCAACGCAACTGACTGCAGTTGAAAATGCCATTCGTAGGACCAGAAGCCATGATTAACCTCTGTTTTATAGCATACTCTCACCAAATATTTAATCGATCATGCATAGGAAAGTTGGTCATACCCCTACCCCGGATCTAACCCGTCCAGCTTCTTGAAGATGCTGGCGTCTCTGAGCAAAAAACCCAAAACCGATAGTAGACTCTTTCAGAAAAACGGATTTCGCCGTAGCTTACCCAGCCTCAATACAAGCGGCTTTAGGTCTAAATTGGGGTTGTCGAAAAAGAATCGTCCCCGAATTCCGAGAAAAACTACTTTGTTTATAGTCATTTTAACTAATTTAAAGGAGCTAGTTTGTCAAAATCTGCAATGAAGTACGTTCAAAGTAATGTCTCCTCCTATTTGCTTGGTAATTCAAATTTTAGGAGATCCGAAAAAATGCCAAGTTACAAATTATATACACATGCTATTGACCAGCCTCTGCTACTGTTGCTTATCATGGCGCCTGGAGGTTCGCCCAATGTGCTCGGAAAGGGTGGCCTTTTAATCTGAAGCTCACTTTACCGTTGTATTTGCGGTCAAACTGTAAGCGTGTTATAGGGAGTAAGAGCATATCTACAAATGGCTAACTTGCCCTTTGTTGTCATGACGGTGGATTTTCAACTAAATTTGGCATAGAAATCCAACCTTTAAAATGGCAGGGGCGATGAAGGTAGAAGCCTGAGGAGTGGTGTAAAGGAGGGAGGGGGTAATATCCTCGGAAAGTCGGGGTTGTTAACGATCTTGAGGGAACGGGGTACCCTTGGATGCCTGGAGTGTGAGCTTGGTCACAGAGCGCTGCACCGTAAAATCGCCTTCTCGTGATGGTAGATGCCGTCGAAAGGATACTGAAGCAATAACCGAAAGCTGATCAGCATGCGTCGGTGCGTATGCACAAATATAGACACGTATGCGTCCGCGCAACCACGAAGCAGGAAGCTATCTGGTACTTTACAGAGGTGACACGAGTGGTCTTCCTTTTCCCCTGTGTGGTGCGTGAGTGCTTGTCCGCTTACGTAGGTGTGTAAGTGTGTGTATTTCGGCTTTGCACACTCTAAGGGCCGAAACAGTCGGGTCCCTATCGTATACTGTGTGGGTGGGTGCGGGTTGACAGAGGGGTTGGGCAAATTCGCGATGGGAGTGCATACATGTGCCCATACACGGCACCGGGCGGGCACAGACGCGCGCGCACAGCTGCAGAACCGACTTGCTGCCAAGATTCCGCCAGTAGGATCAACCAACCAGCGCGGCAGCCCAAGAGCGGCATCTGACAGTCATCGGTGTCCTTTGCTTTTGCGGGTCGACTACGCTCCAACGCCCACGAGATGCGTGTGTGCGCGCATGTGTGTGGCGTGAACGAAAACGTACGCGCCAACATTTCAGCAGTTCGATCGCATCCGGCGGGAAAGGGCACACACACGCAAGCACGCATGCACAAACGGAGCCCTGGTGCGAACGTGCGCCTTGAGGGAAAAGCTACAAATAGCCCCCAGAACGAGGTGAATTATAAAAGACAGGATAGTGGACTAAACGCTGTGGCCATTTATCTCTGTCGACCACAATAACTCCTATTTGGGGAAACCTGTAAAAACTAGTTGAGCTTTGGTTATTTATTTCGGCATAGAACAATGAGAACTCACTCGCCCTTTGTGGTTTCGGTGAAGTTAGACATTTAGGGTTGACGCAGCATGCCACTGTCAAGTGCTGAAGGGGCATATTAAGAACAAATATATTCACCCCGGTTGCAGTACAGCTTTCTTACCCTCGTCAACCAACGTACTTGAGCCCAAAAAATTGCGGCTGTCGAATTCACGGTTAAACCAGGAAATGCATTGGTTCAACTTAAGTGAACGCCTTTTCGGCCAACGCATTTTTACTTCAAACCGAATATTAAAACCCAGTATGAGCAGAAAACAAAGTAACAACAAATCAGCTAAGAAATCAATGAAATCATCGACGCAAGGTCTGTTTGCGGGTTTCAAGAAAACACTGCTGAGCTTAAAAATTGAAAAAATGAAAAACAATTTTCCTTATGTATTATTTGAATTACTTACGGCTAGATTAAGCCCAAAATTAGTAACTTTACATGGCCAGCTGGCTTTGACCTCCATAAGAGTTGTTAGAGCATCATTTCGTCTCTAATACATACGAAGTCCACAAATCTTACCAGTGGGCTGAGCACATGTGCGTATGCAAAGGAGAAGTCTGTTCGAGCTTTCAATCTCCCACAGGAGTCCATCGGCAGAGGAAGCAGCAACAACAAACAAGGCGACAATTATTGGGGATACAAACCAGTCAATTATCACTGAAACAAGACTGTAGGTGATTGCGCAGGGCTCTTTACGCCGGCGCAAGATTAAAATTCTATTGATTGAGGTCCCATCCATGGACCAGGCTTCAATCAGTTCTCGGATCGTCTTGCTTCTAACGTGGGCGATTATCTTGACAGCTGCGAAGTTGAACACATGGCCGGTTTCGTAGGTGTCGGTAGCAACTTGCATAATTCGTCGCCCTGTCGTACAACCAACTTATCTTCATGCATGCGTGATCCCAGCCTGCTTTCAGTCTGACCAGTGTAGTAACAAGGACAGTTTAGGCATGGGATGCGATACCCTACCCCAGCTTGCTCTCTGGGATTTAGGCGGTCTTTAATTTTTATCACCTTGCTGCCGGTGTGCAATGCCAGCACCTAGTGCGGCAAACATGCACACAGTCACTTCTGAGACGTCCTTAATGTATGGCAGAGTATGTCGCATTCTTGGTTATATTTCTGTTCGGGTCCTCCGAGGCCGAAGGCGTAGGCTTATAAACGCCGTCGGAAAACCATTCCGCATAAACTGGTCGCGTAGCGTTGGGGGCTTACTGCAATAAGCATGTATCCATGATCGTTAATTCGCTCAACTGCGCCCACCCGCACTTGAACGACATGCGGGCCAGCACGGATGCGTACTCATAACAAATGCCGCAGGGGCAAGGGGTGTCACACCAGCCACCTGCACCCTTTCCCTCTGCCGGGCTTCTTGATCCTGCCCTGACACCGGGCCCAGGAGGGTGGGGGTGAGGGTGGGGTAGATGCTGAGCAAGTCTTATCTCACTGTAACTTAATCCACACGCAAGTCACCGTGCCTGCGTCCACCCCACTGTGGGGGGCACCACGGTGGACACAGTCGGAGTAGACAGTCAAACTGTCGTAATTCTCTCGATTAAGGTCCGCCCGTTAACCAGTGGGTGTATTGCCTGCCCCCTAAACGGCTCTCTAAACGTGGTAGATGCGCTGAACCAACACGGGGGCAAAATCAGGGCGCGGCAGGCGTTATTTGACTTGAGTTCCGACAAAAAATGCCGAAAATGGGAGGAGGGGTCGTGGTTGCAAGCGTAGGTGCAGGCTCATGCCTCCCATCTTCTTGACTGTCTTGAAAAAATCCCCAATGCTGAGAGGATCGTATTGACAACTACCTAGGTGTAATGGAGTTCAAACCACGTAAGCACACACGAGAGCTCGGTCCTAGACATCGGTAAAGGTCGGGCACAAATAATAGTTTGCAGAATAAGACCAAACAGTTTTTGACCACAGACACAGTTAATGACCGACTGAGACATAGCCAGTAATGAACTTCGATTGACAACACGAACGCTTATGATGTTGCGCAAAAATTGCAGCAAACCCGAGAGGTCGTTTGCTAACTTGCCCACGAAAACGGCGCCGTCCATAAACTGCGAAAGACAAATGATTTCGACCACACCACGCTGTTTGACTGCAAGACCTTCAGTTCAATGAGCAGAATTCCGTTCATGAATTTCATTAATAGATGGAAGTTATGGGGCCCTTCTTGTCCATAAAATTAAATCATCTCTGAACAGAATGCTCAAGAACCCCTCTTTCAGCGATATTGGCATCGCAGGCCGTTTTGCGTTGTGTCGATCCAGCATGCTCCGAAGATCATGGTGTGGACTGCAATAATAGTAGCGACAACAACTGCAGCAACAACAATGTCGAGCCGTTTTACGTAGGACTGCGGACTTAATCAATGAAAATATACTTATAGTAGACTTCCTATCTTATGAGATGTCAACCGAAAGTCTCAAAATGTGTTTTCAATTCAAACAAATTGCTTAATTAGGGTTCCTTTGATCCACTTGGGAGAAAAACTCGGCGGCCTTGGTGGGATTCAAACCCACGCCAGCAAGGGGAAGGCTTTAGTACAACCAACGCTCTAGCCAACTGAGCTACGAGGCCCCACCAGGAGCCGTGAGTTTAATCATACACTCTACTAACTAATTAGGGTTGTCATATTGATTATCATGGAGCCTAACCCCAAGATATATCAGCCACGGTAGGATACCGGCTTTGAACGAGTTTCTTTGTGAGCCACCGCAAAAAAATGAAATTCTGTAAAAATGGCTTCTTAAGTAGTATGCATCTTTCTCATTGATTTTCCATGATCTTATCAAACGAAATATCTTTTACGGACAATACGCACAAAAATATTATTTTTTGTACCCGTTTGATCGCATATGACGTCTTCTTCAAATCGGGTGCTTGAAAAAGGGTATAATTCGGTTTTAAAAAAATGCTTATCTTGAGATTTTTAAAGACCTTGAAATGTTCTTCCATAATAGATCGTATCGGACAATTTATTAACGTAACCTTTAATGTGTACAACATGAAAACTGTGTGACCTTTTCTTCATACCTCAAAAATGTGTGCTTTTTCCTTGCAGAGAATGCATACAGCATGTAGTTTAGCAACTTTAAATTCAAGTGTAACGGCCTAAAGGGTTTGAACCTATTAGCAATTTAGAAACTTTTTTTAAACCCCTAAGCTCCCTTATTTCAAGTTTAAAATTTGAAGAGGACGTAAGTTGCTTTCAAACGATAAAAAGCAAGAATATTTTTGTGCATATTTTCTACAAAATATAGTTGAATTAATAAGGACATTGGGAATAAACGAATATACTTAACGTAGCCATTTTGTACAGTGCGTACTTTGTGCCGGCGGTTAGAAAGAGCGTCATTCGAAAACCAGCATCCTTATTTGACTGAAAAATCTTGGGATTAGGCTGCACGATAATCAATACGGCAACCGCACTTGAGTAATTAATTTGAATCAAAAACCCATTTGGGAATTTTGGTGGATATTTCGTAAGATAGGGAAGCCACCGTAGTTGAGGGCGTCAACTGTTGCAATAAAAAGTGCCCCTGTGTTAGACAGTACCACAATAGTTAACCATGCGGGGCGCTAACAGGCTGGCGTCGCCCCACACAAGGCCAGTTTCGTGCGCCAATATAGGAATGTTTTGGGTGTCCGGTAGCGTGAGAAAAGAGTGCCGTTATCGTGGCCCTCTTCTTCCTCCCACTTGATCCCTTACCCTAGAGACAACTGAAATGATGAATTTACAGTTGTGGAAGAGTCGAAACAGATTTTCACCCGAAAATATAATTCACTTAGCGTAGAAGTTTGCATGGTCGCCTAAAGTCTTCCTTCAGGAGGGTGCTGATTCGTAAACAACAATTGTATCAGCCCTTACTTACCTATATAAGTAAATTAGGTAGAAGATCTCTACAGTGTTAGCCATATTTTGTGGTTTAGTAGGATACAGTGGTAGATGGACGCTTACCGATCGGCTACGGGACTCACTCGTCCCGTTGTGCCTTAGGGCTCACTCTCGAGACCTACCAGCAGCCGCACGGCAACTAGTGCTATAGGCACTACCTTCACAAGGGATTACTGATAGAAGCGAACAGGCAAGTTCCAGGAAGCAGCTCAGAAGGAGAAGATGCGATCACTGGGACAAGAAATTTAATTCTGATTCATTATCACGCGGATGATGAATTCACGCCCTGTGCCTCCAATACCCTTATCTGCGACTGCCTCCGATGATGGGTACGACTGAGAATCCGAAATGCAATCTCACTAAACTTCTTGTTCCAGCGATCACATCTTCCCCCTCTTAAGACAACAAAAAGATTAGAATGGTCATTTCTACTTTATTAGTCAGCTATACCCAACCCCAGGTCTCGAGACACCTGAGGCTTGACCCCGCGACCTGTTGATTAGAAGTCCAATGCCTTAACACACTGCGCCGTGGGCTTGTTGTCTCACCGTATTCGATTGAGAATATTAACAATGCTTGATGGGCGCTCACCCATCGGTTACGGGACTCGCCCCGTTCGAGTTTCAGGTGCCGCAAAACCCAGCATGGAATACCCAACCGCAGGGCCCCACACATAAGATCAGATGCTTTACCCACAACACCATGAACTACCCTTTGAAACCGTGATCATGGCCTTCCACTTTTGTAAATATCATTCGGGCGACTAGGAGATAAATACTGCAATTATTGCCAATTTCTCACAACTACCTGTGTTCTTTCTTGTCCGCAGTCATCGTCTTTTATTTGCTCACCGTGCACTGCTATCCCTCCTCATGCTCAGCTGGCTGAACGCGAGGATCCGCTAACAAAAGCGACCCCGTATCGATCCACGCTGAGGCCATCAGGGAACCTACATGAGCGGATTTATCAGGGCAGTTAGTGAACAGGCCTAAAGTGCACACACGTGCGCATGCAACACGTTCGGTCAGACCGTGCGTCAGCATATCCTCTGGTTTACGTTATCAGCCTTTCTTGGCGGTGGAGACATGTATATACAACAATGTATTTATTAAATGCCTTGAAAATCACTTTGCAAGTAAGTGAGAGCACAAAGCTGACCTGAGTTTTAAATAGCATGCTTTTACACTCTTTTTTTGTGCGCAGGCGGCTGAAAACGTGATTTGTAGTCTATGGATCATGTCCTGTGTTAGTCTGACCTGAAATTCCCACCTTCATCTAAATAAGCCAACTTACGCAGGAAAGGTTTATTAAATCACTGTTGTTTCCGTCATTTTGCATTTATTGTTAAGATTTGTTGCGGTAAAAGCATGACTCATTTTCGCTTGCATCGGCATGACAAACAACTTGACGCACACTCGACTTTATGGATGCAGACCTAATTGCCGAAGGCCTCTGGCTATCGGAAATACAGTCATGGCTTATATCCATCGCTCCGCAATTCTGCTTTCGTCATGGCACACCGTAGAGGAACATCTCAGTCGACGGAATCGAGGGAGCCAGAAAAGGTTTACAGCGAACGATAGAAAAACGCAATAACCTTACCTTGTACAGCAAGGGCCCGAGGCTAAGTCGATAGTGCTCCTCGCAGAGTAAAATTATCCCGAGAAAATAAATTTCGAAAAAAGGATTAAATAGCGCTACTGTGTAATGCAACTTGTCCCACTGGGGCACGGAAGAATAAATGCACGATGAGGTAGCAGTGTGGGATCACAGTTAGTCATTGCATTGCAAGGTGTATGAGACAATGCTGCTTGGGGGTTCGTGGCTGAAAAGGCAGCCTTTGCTCAATACTGTCATCGCATGTAGTCCTATGTTGGTCAAACGAAGCAAAATTCCCTTCTTGATGAGTGAAAGATGATGCACCTAACTGGTGTACTTAATTCTCTTGTCTGTGTCATTTTACATTTATTAAAATTTTTCGAGGAGAACCAACTTGACTTTAAGGATGCCGAAATTCTTGACTGAAAAGAAAGCCACAAAGTCAGGAGGGTACAGGCTATCCCTCGTACAGACATGGCATGCATCCTTAGCTCCCCACACCCCGTCTTACTTTTGCCGTGGCACGTGGTACAGGAACATCTCAGTCGAAGGAATTAAAGATGACAAACCATGTTTTCTGCAAGCCAGAGGACAGCAATTAAACTTAACCAATAAGTGCGTTGCGCAGCTTAACTTTTTCCGAAATCACCCCACGGTTCCAAACTGGCCATAGGCGGATAACACACTCTGAGCTGTCGGGAGGTTTTTTTTTGAACTAGCAGAAAATTGGCAAACGAGATCCAGCAAGAGCAGGCATGTGAAACCCAGGACTCTTCAACTCATGTAAAAACCCCACATTCATGCATCAATTGCCAACCCTCTAAACGTCTGGAGAACTGATTCTCCCAACCAGCTAGTTTTCAAAAACTTCAATGCTCCTAAAAAGAATCTCAGCTCGCAAGTCCACTTTGTTCACAGGTCTTGACAGAAAACACGAAAACGAAACGTAGTTTTTATATTCCCGGGCCCACACATCAGGACTGCAGGCTAACTCGCACGTCTAATTAATTAACGTTGGTCAAGACGGAAAATTCCTTTAAACTAGAGTACTCCACTCACAATGCAGTTGATAATTTGAGCTGGTGGAATGTCATCTACACATCCACACATCCACCTATAAAGGTCCAGTATCCCAGCTGAAAGAGAGACAGACATCCATTCGGGTCTCTTCTTCCTCTGTTCTCTAACGCCCCAGCACCTAAATTGCAAACCTTTAATGACGGCCTTCAAACATTCTGCTCACAGTCAACAGGTGGGCTGTAATGCCGATGACGATCTCATCATAACGAGGCCTGAGCAGGTGGACTGCTTCTTTACTGCATTTCACTCCATTCATTCAAACCTAACATTTGTAGATCAAATAGAGTCAAAGGCGGTTGAACTCGATTGCCCAGATTAATAAGTACACAGAAGACAGCTGAGGTAGTTAATCAAAAATGGCAGATCACAGGAAACAAACGAGCTATGTCCGATATTTAAACTCCAATTCTCTTTATTCTGTTTAAATAAAAGACATGGTTGCCAAGCCCATCTTTAAAAGACCCACCCTTTATCCTGTCCTTTCAGAGGCCTAAGATGAGTGCAAACACGGAAGAAGAACAAGGTAGAATATGAATGATGTACATGTAGCATATCGTAGGATCACAGAAGCTTGTCCTCTTTGGTAGGAACTTTCACTCCAAGCGCACCGAAGGATATTAATGATGAAAGCCTTGAAGTCTGCGAGATTCTATTAATTATTGGGATCATTTAAAATATCCGCTGATTGGTTAGGGATGTTGCTTGGGTGATATATGTGATGTAATTACGCGCCTCTGAGACATTTGGCGCTCAGTGTAGTGGCGCACTTGAAAGAACAATCAGACATATAGCCAGGTAGATACATTGGCATACAATTGCAGTCTACATACTCTTGATAACCACTGAAAACCGAGCATATCTAGCAATTCCAGACATTGCAGCTTACAAATCTTACTCTGAAAAAAAACTGCATTTGCTGGCCATAAAAACACGCCTGTCCTAACTGAAAAACAAAACCTGTTGTGTGCTATGTTAACGAAGGTTCTGTGTTCGGATTTGGGATGCGATGCGTTTTTCAACATCACCCTTGCTCGTTGTGTTTTTTTGTGTCTGCGTCCATCTAGGGTAAACGTACTTACATCCTATACCGCCAGATGTGTTTCATGGTACGCAAGCTAAGAAAGAAAATTCAGTCAAAGTTATAAATCACCGCATGATGAAATTAAGTTCATCTGGTGTTTTTATCTTGAAAATGCACTTTCAAAGGCCTTTGAAAGCGAAATACGACGCGCGTACTTTCAAAAAATAAGGCATATGTTAGTCTTGAAAGCTACTATTTACTCGAAGGCAAATATCAATGTTTTCTTTTGAAATTTTGGTAGTTATTTTTTTTCACTGAGCATAAAACTACTGGACAATCAACAGCCTTACACAAATTTACAATACACCTACCGCTGCTAGCTCACGATATCTGAACCAAAAGTTTGAACTGTTTTTTTATTGGAAAAGATTACTGAAGTATATTTACGAGGTTGATTAACGAACAATATAATCCCCAGACATTTCAGTCCCTTCAATATACCAACTGTTGAACGAGCTTTCTACTGCTGCCTACAAAATCTTGACTTTAAAAAAATAGCAACCAATGTGCTTTATATTTGTTTCATTGATATTTGATGCCCTCATACATTCAGATATACCTACCGTAAAACATGTGTTAAATGTTCACTCTTGTACTCCTTTGGTAGCAACTTAATTCTCCCTTAAGCCTCTACTTAAATACAGGATATTTCCTGTTTTTAAATGTTTCAAAACGTGATATTTTTAAAGCTGAGACATACATTTATCAAGCATCGTAACTATGCATTTATTAATACTGCTTGTAAATTATAAAACATGGCTCAGCTCCACTGCCAACGTTTGGCAGCCCTACAGGACGTCTTCATATAAGTGTATAAAAATATATGATGTTCATTAGATGAAAAAAATATACAGTTTATCTTTTGTAAACCCTAAATAAAAGTGTAAAAAGTAAATCGAGTTCAAAAAACTCAGGAATTTGAATTTGTAAAATTGCACAAGACCTTTTCTTCAAGTATAAAATCTGAAGAAGATGTAATTTCCTATGAAATGCGGACTCGAAAAATGTTGTTATGCATATTGAGGTAAGGCTATACACCATACTGGCAGCACAGTTACGAGCTCGAAGTCCAAACATGTGTTTCACGGATATTCTGCCGCAGTATGACAGGGCTGCGAGGTGTTCGGCTCGCCAATGGGTCCCAGAGCACTCCCGTGGGCTTTCGGGTCGATAGTACAGTTTTGAAATAACTCTTTTTTAATATCCTCAGAAATTAAATAGCAAGTACCTTTTACGCTTATTTTCTATTAGCTCTCGTTAGATTGAAAGGGCATGGAAAAGTGCGAGGAATAGTGCATATTCCTTAAACTGTAATTTCTGCAGAGTGCTGTAGGTGTTTGAAAAGGAGGTCGTTAAAAAACCGAGATGCTGAAGTGACTGATATATTTGCGGATTATGCCTCAGGATAATTGCTACTAAAAGTCTACTTAAAAGAGTATTTCTAATCTAAAACACATTTCCGAATTTTGGTTAAATGTTTTCCGAGATAGCACAACTACTGTACCTGTACTTCATTTGCCATCGTGGGGATAAATTTTGCCAAAATACTTCCACTTTTTTTGTAAATATAATTTTATATTTATTCTTTGAAAATGCGTTAAGGCGATTGCTGAGTTCAATTAACAGCTAGGAAAGAAGATGAGTTATTGCGTGTGAAGGCTCCGTAGACAATGCTTATGGGTGTATGGGGTATCGTTAATGAGGAGTAACGTTTGGGCGGTCATCCTACATTCGTTAATGAATGCTCCCGCGTTCTGCTCTGCCTTGAGGCTCACTGTCATACCCCGCTAGCAACCGCACAGCGGAATTAGTAGGATAGGCAGATGAATATTGCCAGCAATACTCATCGGTCATCCTACAGTAATGTACTGGCCAAAAGCATCAAGGAATTCGATGTGTACTTCTGCGTCGCCACTTTCTAGCCCGTAGCTCTCATCTTTTGCTTTACGAAGCTAGGTCGCCATACAATTGTAAGCGTACCTGACCGGCAGGCAAAATAAACTGAGGACGCAGGGTCTCGTTACGCTCAATATACCCTCCACGGATGCTAATCAGCTTTAAAAAAAAACCACAGAGAGGGCTACTGATAGTCCAATAGGGGACCTGGGTTTATTTGGGTCATGATTGTGGAATTTGGCAACCGCCTTGAAGGAGGTAATATTGGCATTGTGCTTAACATGATGGTGACGGATGTCCTTGTTGTCCTTGCAGCATTGCCGTTGCAGTTCGCTTAAAACTTCCTACCGTGAAAGACTAGGCCTACAAATTCGTGTAAGGGGTAACTTCGTTGACGATAATAGTGACAGTAATTGTGTTTTGGTGAGAAGTGGAGCAGTTCGGCTTATATTGTGGTAGGTCCGAGGGCACCCAACGGGCCAGATCATACAGTGAGTTCCTGTCAACAGTACGAGCAAGTTGAGAGTTGTTGGGCATTGGTGCCATTTTTATGAAATTCTTACCTTTATTGGCTAGTGCCTCACTCTGTCGGTTAAATTGCGTTGGTTTCTCCCGTTCTTTCGGCAAACCTCCTCCCCCCAACTGTTGTGTGCGAACCTTTCCCAGGTTTCTTGATTACTCGAAAGATACTTGACTGAGGCCTTCAACATCGTTGTTTTAGGTCACTTTTGTCCACCTTGCCTGATGATATTGAAGCAACGACGCTATCAATAATTTTTTTCGGTATGCACTAGTTGGCCATTCTAACGACTTGTTCGCTCCACCGCCGTTGGGTGTGCTCTAAAGTGACATTGATTCTGAGCACGCCAATTCTTTCCAGGATCAAACTTTCCAGAATCCTTTTTTCCCACTACATTTATAATATTTTTAGAGGAACTTAAAGAGGAACCACATTGAACTCCCACCTGATCTTGTTGGAGCAGGTCTTGGCGCCAAGAGGACAGCCCTGCGCATTACGAGGATGCGAAGGCGATTGCAGGCTGCGTGCCGCAGCCTTTCGAGTACTTGCCCTTTTCGACATCCAGGTCATAATTTAGTTCTGGCTTTTGGTGCATACGCATTTAGCACAGCTGTGAGGCGAGGCGCATTGATACCTACCGTGAATTTGTGGCATCCCTCAACAGGTGACATTTATATGTGATCATTATAATCTCCATGATAACGAGCATTCTAAACTCCGTCAGATATTAGCTCCTTTTGTGATGTTCTGTTCACGGTTGTCAGTAAACGAGAGATCATGGAAACTTGGGCTTTTGTCCGCTTTTTAATAAGCTGACCACCACTCATCGTAGGACTCCATCAGTAGGACTGATATTCTGGAGCTCAGGAGAGTGAGAGCAAACAAAAACCTTGTTTCCTACTATTAATCATTACAAGTGTTTTTGAGACCGACACACCCTTACTGACGCGTACCAACATACCTTAATTTATCTGTCGCATGAGCTGCAGAAGATGGTCCGGGCATCCGAAATTCACCGTGACAGCCCAGAACCCATCACGTTTTACTTTTTTAGTGTCAGAAACACCAAAGTGGTTTAGAGACTGGCAAGGCTTTCATGACACTTTTCTTGCAGATAACGGACCACTAACAGCATATTTATGGTTTATGGGTTTCCGATTTCTGAAAAGAGTCCCTCCGCCATGTGTGGTTTCCGATGCTTCAGGAAAACACGGGTAAATATCTTGCCTTAATTCTTGGTAAATAGATTCCGTAGTGAATTTTGTAGATCTTACGGCATCCTTTCAAGAAGTGAACATTGCTTACGTTCTCAAATTCTTAGAAGAATTGCATTTGTCTTACTATATCCTGAAGCTGTGATGTCAGTCTGATAAGTTCTTGGGGTCACCGTGTTTGCAGAATTTCGCTGACTTTGAGGCGACGCCCGGGCCTTTTTTCGTTGAGCAAGTTCTCTACAGCTCTGACCTTCTACTGCGAGCGATCGCGAGCAGAATTATCAGCACTTGAAGCAATTCCTAATGGACATATATGACGAATGGACTTTAATTCTTATAGCTAATTTAAACCATATAATTTCCTGTTCATATATTTAAGAAATCAACTACTTGATGAACGTAATTTCATCATGCGGTGATTTATTACTTTGACTGAATTTTCTTTCTTAGCTTGCGTACCATGATACACATCTGGCGGTATAGGATGTAAGTACGTTTAACTTAGATGGACGCAGACACAAAAACCCAACGAGCAAGGGTGATATTGAAAACGCATCGCATCCCAAATTCGAACACAGAACCTTCGTAAACATAGCACACAACAGGTTTTGTTTTTCAGTTAGGACAGGCGTGATTTTATGGCCAGCAAATACAGTTTTTTTTTCAGCGTAAGAATTGTAAGCTGCAATATCTGGAATTGCTAGATATGGTCGGTTTTCAGGGGTTATCAAGAGTATGTAGACTGCAATTTTATGCCAATGTATCTACCTGGCTATATGTCTGATTGTTTCTTCAAGTGCGCCACTACACTGAGCGCCAAATGTCTCAGAGGCGCGTAATTACATCGCATATATCACCCAAGCAACATCCCTAACCAGTCAGCGGATATTAAAAATTATCCCAATAATTAAGAGAATCTACGATATGCTACATGTACATAATTCATATTCTAAGTTGTTCTTCTTCCGTGCCTCCACTCTCCTTAGGCCTCTGAAATGACAGGACAACAGGGTAGGTCTGTTAAAGATGGGCTTGACAACCGTGCCTTTTATTTATTTCAATAGCCTTCTCTGTGGTTTTTTTAAAGCTGATTAGCATCCGTGGAGGGTATATTGAGCGTAACGAGACCCTGTGTCCTCAGTTTATTTTGCCTGCCGGTCAGGCACGCTTAGAATTGTATGGCGAACTAGCTTCTTAAAAGCAAAAGATGAGAGCTACGGGCTAGAAAGTGGCGACGCAGAAGTACACATCGAATTCCTTGATGCTTTTGGCCAGTACATTACTGTAGGATGACCGATGAGTATTGCTGGCAATATTCATCTGCCTATTCTACTACTATCCGTTGTGCGGTTGCTGGCGGGGTATGACAGTGAGCCTCAAGGCAGAGCAGAACGCGGGAGCATTCATTAACGAATGTAGGATGACCGCCCAAACGTTACTCCTCATTTACGATACCCCATACACCCATAAGCATTGTCTACGGAGCCTTCACACGCAATAACTCATCTTCTTTCCTAGCTGTTAATTGAACTCAGCAATCGCCTTAACGCATTTTCAAAGAATAAATATAAAATTATATTTACAAAAAAAAAAGTGGAAGTATTTTGGCAAAATTTATCCCCACGATGGCAAATGAAGTACAGGTACAGTAGTTGTGCTATCTCGGAAAACATTTAACCGAAATTCGGAAATGTGTTTTAGATTAGAAATAATCTTTTAAGTAGACTTTTAGTAGCAATTATCCTGAGGCATAATCCGCAAATATTTCAGTCACGTCAGCATCTCGGTTTTTTAACGACCTCCTTTTCAAACACCTACAGCACTCTGCAGAAATTACAGTTTAAGGAGTATGCACTATTCCTCGCACTTTTCCATGCCCTTTCAATCTAACGAGAGCTAATAGACAAAATGCATAAAAGGTACTTGCTATTTAATTTCTGAGGACATTAAAAAAAAGTTATTTCAAAACTGTACTATCGACCCGAAAGCCCACGGGAGTGCTCTGGGACCCATTGGCGAGCCGAACACCTCGCAGCCCTGTCATACTGCGGCAGACTATCCGTGAAACACATGTTTGGACTTCGAGCTCGTAACTGTGCTGCCAGTATGGTGTATAGCCTTACCTCAATATGCATAACAACATTTTTCGAGTCCGCATTTCATAGGAAATTACATCTTCTTCAGATTTTATACTTGAAGAAAAGGTCTTGTGCAATTTTCAAAAAAAAACATTCAAATTTCTGAAATTTTTTGAACTTGATTTACTTTTTACACTTATATTTAGGGTTTACAAAAGATAAAACGTATATTGTTTCCATCTAATGAAAATCATATATTTTTATACACTCATATGAAGACGTCCTGTAGGGCTGCCAAACGTTGGCAGTGGAGGTGAGCCATGTTTTATAATTTACAAGCAGTATTAATAAATGCATAGTTACGATGCTTGATAAATGTATGTCTCAGCTTTAAAAATATCACGTTTTGAAACATTTAAAAACAGGAAATATCCTGACTTTAAGTAAAGGCTTAAGGGAGAATTAAGTTGCTACCAAAGGAGTACAAGAGTGAAAATTTAACCCATGTTTTACGGTAGGTATATCTGAATGTATGAGGGCATCAAATATCAATGAAACGAATATAAAGCACATTGGATGCTATTTTTTTAAAGTGTAGATTTTGTAGGCAGCAGGAGAAAGCTCGTTCAACAGTTGGTATATTGAAGGGACTGAAATGTCTGGGGATTATATTGTTCGTTAATCAACCTCGTAAATATACTTAAGTAATCTTTTCCAATAAAAAAAACAGTTTAAACTTTTGGTTCAGATATCGTGAGCTAGCAGCAGTAGGTGTATAGTAAATTTGTGTAAGGCTGTTGATTTTCCAGTAGTTTTATGCTCAGTGAAAAATACTACCAAAATCAAAAGAAAACATTGATATTTACCTTCTAATCGCAATCCACTTGTGAATTCGAGTAAATAGTAGCTTTCAAGACTAACATATGCCTTATTTTTTGAAAATACGCGCGTCGTATTTCGCTTTCAAAGGCCCTTGAAAGTGCATTTTCAAGATAAAACACCAGATGAACTTAATTTCATCATGCGGTGATTTATAACTTTGACTGAATTTTCTTTCTTAGCTTGCGTACCATGAAACACATCTGGCGGTATAGGATGTAAGTACGTTTAACCTAGATGGACGCAGACACAAAAACACAACGAGCAATGGTGATGTTGAAAAACGCATCGCATCCCAAATCCGAACACAGAACCTTCGTTAACATAGCACACAACAGGTTTTGTTTTTCAGTTAGGACAGGCGTGTATTTATGGCCAGCAAATGCAGTTTTTTTTCGGAATTTGATTTGTAAGCTGCAATGTCTGGAATTGCTAGATATGGTCGGTTTTCAGGGGTTATCAAGAGTAGGTAGACCGCAATTGTATGCCAATGTATCTACCTGGCTATATATCTGATGGTTTCTTAATGTGCGCCACTACACTGAGCGCCAAATGTCTCAGAGGCGCGTAATTACATCACATATATCACCCAAGCAACATGCCCTAACCAATCAGCGGATATTTTAAATGATCTCAATAATTAATAGAATCTCGCAGACTTCAAGGCTTTCATCATTAATATCCTTCGGTGCGCTTGGAGTGAAAGTTCCTACCAAAGAGGACAAGCTTCTGTGATCCTACGATATGCTACATGTACATCATTCATATTCTACCTTGTTCTTCTTCCGTGCTTGCACTCATCTTAGGCCTCTGAAAGGACAGGATAACGGGGTGGGTCTTTTAAAGATGGGCTTGGCAACCATGTCTTTTATTTAAACAGAATAAAGAGAATTGGAGTTTAAATATCGGACATAGCTCGTTTGTTTCCTGTGATCTGCCATTTTTGAT
The DNA here is from genome assembly GCA_017591395.1 of Schistocephalus solidus. Classification (NCBI taxonomy): domain Eukaryota; kingdom Metazoa; phylum Platyhelminthes; class Cestoda; order Diphyllobothriidea; family Diphyllobothriidae; genus Schistocephalus; species Schistocephalus solidus. The sequence continues at coordinate 148,636 of WEDG01003828.1, forward strand.
TAACTACCTCAGCTGTCTTCTGTGTACTTATTAATCTGGGCAATCGAGTTCAACCGCCTTTGACTCTATTTGATCTACAAATGTTAGGTTTGAATGAATGGAGTGAAATGCAGTAAAGAAGCAGTCCACCTGCTCAGGCCTCGTTATGATGAGATCGTCATCGGCATTACAGCCCACCTGTTGACTGTGAGCAGAATGTTTGAAGGCCGTCATTAAAGGTTTGCAATTTAGGTGCTGGGGCGTTAGAGAACAGAGGAAGAAGAGACCCGAATGGATGTCTGTCTCTCTTTCAGCTGGGATACTGGACCTTTATAGGTGGATGTGTGGATGTGTAGATGACATTCCACCAGCTCAAATTATCAACTGCATTGTGAGTGGAGTACTCTAGTTTAAAGGAATTTTCCGTCTTGACCAACGTTAATTAATTAGACGTGCGAGTTAGCCTGCAGTCCTGATGTGGGCCCGGGAATATAAAAAAACTACGTTTCGTTTTCGTGTTTTCTGTCAAGACCTGTGAACAAAGTGGACTTGCGAGCTGAGATTCTTTTTAGGAGCATTGAAGTTTTTGAAAACTAGCTGGTTGGGAGAATCAGTTCTCCAGACGTTTAGGGGGTTGTCAATTGATGCATGAATGTGGGGTTTTTACATGAGTTGAAGAGTCCTGGGTTTCACATGCCTGCTCTTGCTGGATCTCGTTTGCCAATTTTCTGCTAGTTCAAAAAAAACCTCCCGACAGCTCAGAGTGTGTTATCCGCCTATGGCCAGTTTGGAACCGTGGGGTGATTTCGGAAAAAGTTAAGCTGCGCAACGCACTTATTGGTTAAGTTTAATTGCTGTCCTCTGGCTTTGCAGAAAACATGGTTTGTCATCTTTAATTCCTTCGACTGAGATGTTCCTGTACCACGTGCCACGGCAAAAGTAAGACGGGGTGTGGGGAGCTAAGGATGCATGCCATGTCTGTACGAGGGATAGCCTGTACCCTCCTGACTTTGTGGCTTTCTTTTCAGTCAAGAATTTCGGCATCCTTAAAGTCAAGTTGGTTCTCCTCGAAAAATTTTAATAAATGTAAAATGACACAGACAAGAGAATTAAGTACACCAGTTAGGTGCATCATCTTTCACTCATCAAGAAGGGAATTTTGCTTCGTTTGACCAACATAGGACTAAATGCGATGACAGTATTGAGCAAAGGCTGCCTTTTCAGCCACGAACCTCCAAGCAGCATTGTCTCATACACCTTGCAATGCAATGACTAACTGTGATCCCACACTGCTACCTCATCGTGCATTTATTCTTCCGTGCCCCAGTGGGACAAGTTGCATTACACAGTAGCGCTATTTAATCCTTTTTTCGAAATTTATTTTCTCGGGATAATTTTTACTCTGCGAGGAGCACTATCGACTTAGCCTCGGGCCCTTGCTGTACAAGGTAAGGTTATTGCGTTTTTTCTATCGTTCGCTGTAAACCTTTTTCTGGCTCCCTCGATTCCGTCGACTGAGATGTTCCTCTACGGTGTGCCATGACGAAAGCAGAATTGCGGAGCGATGGATATAAGCCATGACTGTATTTCCGATAGCCAGAGGCCTTCGGCAATTAGGTCTGCATCCATAAAGTCGAGTGTGCGTCAAGTTGTTTGTCATGCCGATGCAAGCGAAAATGAGTCATGCTTTTACCGCAACAAATCTTAACAATAAATGCAAAATGACGGAAACAACAGTGATTTAATAAACCTTTCCTGCGTAAGTTGGCTTATTTAGATGAAGGTGGGAATTTCAGGTCAGACTAACACAGGACATGATCCATAGACTACAAATCACGTTTTCAGCCGCCTGCGCACAAAAAGAGTGTAAAGCATGCTATTTAAAACTCAGGTCAGCTTTGTGCTCTCACTTACTTGCAAAGTGATTTTCAAGGCATTTAATAAATACATTGTTGTATATACATGTCTCCACCGCCAAGAAAGGCTGATAACGTAAACCAGAGGATATGCTGACGCACGGTCTGACCGAACGTGTTGCATGCGCACGTGTGTGCACTTTAGGCCTGTTCACTAACTGCCCTGATAAATCCGCTCATGTAGGTTCCCTGATGGTCTCAGCGTGGATCGATACGGGGTCGCTTTTGTTAGCGGATCCTCGCGTTCAGCCAGCTGAGCATGAGGAGGGATAGCAGTGCACGGTGAGCAAATAAAAAACGATGACTGCGGACAAGAAAGAACACAGGTAGTTGTGAGAAATTGGCAATAATTGCAGTATTTATCTCCTAGTCGCCCGAATGATATTTACAAAAGTGGAAGGCCATGATCACGGTTTCAATGGGTGGTTCATGGTGTTGTGGGTAAAGCATCTGATCTTATGTGTGGGGCCATTTTTGATTAACTATCTCAGCTGGCTTCGGTGTACTTATTAATCTGGGCAATCGAGTTCAACCGCCTTTGACTCTACTTGATCGACAAATGTTAGGTTTGAATGAATGGAGTGAAATGCAGTCAAGAAGCAGTCCACCTGCTCAGGCCTCGTTATGATGAGATCGTCATCGGCATTACAGCCCACCTGTTGACTGTGAGCAGAATGTTTAAAGGCCGTCTTTTAAGGTTTGCAATTAAGATGCTGGGGCGTTAGAGAACAGAGGAAGAAGAGACCCGAATGGATGTCTGTCTCTCTTTCAGCTGGGTGTTGCGGTACCTGAAACTCGAACGGGGCGAGTCCCGTAACCGATGGGTGAGCGCCCATCAAGCATTGTTAATATTCTCAATCGAAACCGGTGAGACAACAAGCCCACGGCGCAGTGGGTTAAGACATTGGACTTCTAATCAACAGGTCGCGGGGTCGAACCTCAGGTGTCTCGAGACCTGGGGTTGGGTATAGCTGACTAATAAATCAGAAATGACCATTCTAATCTTTTGTTGTCTTAAGAGGGGGAAGATGTGATCGCTGGAACAAGAAGTTTAGTGAGATTGCATTTCGGATTCTCAGTCGTACCCATCATCGGAGGCAGTCGCAGATAAGGGTATTGGAGGCACAAGGGCGTGAATTCATCATCCGCGTGATAATGAATCAGAATTAAATTTCTTGTCCCAGTGATCGCATCTTCTCCTTCTGAGCTGCTTCCTGGAACTTGCCTGTTCGCTTCTATCAGTAATCCCTTGTGAAGGTAGTGCCTATAGCACTAGTTGCCGTGCGGCTGCTGGTGGGTCTCGAGAGTGAGCCCTAAGGCACAACGGGACGAGTGAGTCCCGTAGCCGATCGGTGAGCGTCCATCTACCACTGTATCCTACTAAACCACAAAATATGGCTAACACTGTAGAGATCTTCTACCTAATTTACTTATAAAGGTAAGTAAGGGCTGATACAATTGTTGTTTACGAATCAGCACCCTCCTGAAGGAAGACTTTTAGGCGACCATGCAAACTTCTACGCTAAGTGAATTATATTTTCGGGTGAAAATCTGTTTCGACTCTTCCACAACTGTATATTCATCATTTCAGTTGTCTCTAGGGTAAGGGATCAAGTGGGAGGAAGAAGAGGGCCACGATAACGGCACTCTTTTCTCACGCTACCGGATACCCAAAACATTCCTATATTGGCGCACGAAACTGGCCTTGTGTGGGGCGACGACAGCCTGTTAGCGCCCCGCATGGTTAACTATTGTGGTACTGTCTAACACAGGGGCACTTTTTATTGCAACAGTTGACGCCCTCAACTACGGTGGCTTCCCCTATCTTACGAAATATCCACCAAAATTCCCAAATGGGTTTTCGATTCAAATTAATTACTCAAGTGCGGTTGCCGTATTGATTATCGTGCAGCCTAATCCCAAGATTTTTCAGTCAAATAAGGATGCTGGTTTTCGAATGACCCTCTTTCTAACCGCCGGCACAAAGTACGCACTGTACAAAATGGCTACGTTTAAGTATATTCGTTTATTCCCAATGTCCTTATTAATTCAACTATATTTTGTAGAAAATATGCACAAAAATATTCTTGCTTTTTATCGTTTGAAAGCAACTTACGTCCTCTTCAAATTTAAACTTGAAATAAGGGAGCTTAGGGGTTTAAAAAAAGTTTCTAAATTGCTAATAGGTTCAAACCCTTTAGGCCGTTACACTTGAATTTAAAGTTGCTAAACTACATTCTGTATGCATTCTCTGCAAGGAAAAAGCACACATTTTTGAGGTATGAAGAAAAGGTCACACAGTTTTCATGTTGTACACATTAAAGGTTACGTTAATAAATTGTCCGATACGATCTTTTATGGAAGAACATTTCAAAATCTTTAAAAATCTCAAGATAAGCATTTTTTAAACCGAAATATACCCTTTTTCAAGCACCCGATTTGAAGAAGACGTCATATGCGATCAAACGGGTACAAAAAATAATATTTTTGTGCGTATTGTCCATAAAATATATTTTGTTTTATAAGATCATGGAAAATCAATGAGAAAGATGCATACTACTTAAGAAGCCATTTTTACAGAATATATTTTTTGCTTGGGGTCAGAAAGAAACTCGTTCAAAAGCCGGTATCCTACCGTGGCTGATATCTCTTAGGGTTAGGCTCCATGATAATCAATATGACAACCCTAATTAATTAGTAGAGTGTGTGATTAAACTCACGGCTCCCGGTGGGGCCTCGTAGCTCAGTTGGCTAGAGCGTTGGCTGTACTAAAGCCTTCCCCTTGCTGGCGTGGGTTTGAATCCCACCAAGGCTGCCGATCTTTTTCCAAGTGGATCAAAGGAACCCTAATTAAGCAATTTGTTTGAATTGAAAACACATTTTGAGACTTTCGGTTGACATCTCATAAGATAGGAAGTCTACTGTAAGTATATTTTTGTTGATTAAGTCAGCAGTCCTACGTAAAACGGCTCGACATTGTGGTTGCTGCAGTTGTTGTTCCTCCTATTATTGCAGTCCACACCATGATCTTCGGAGCATGCTGGATCGACACAACGCAAAACGGCCTGCGATGCCAATATCGCCGAAAGAGTGGTTCTTGAGCATTCTGTTCAGAGACGATTTTATTTTATGGACAAGAAGGGCCCCATAAGTTTTATCTTTTAATGAAATTCGTGAACGGAATTCTGCTCATTGAACTGAAGGTCTTGCAGTCAAACAGCGTGGTGTGGTCGAAATCATTTGTCTTTCGCAGTTTATGGGCGGCGCCGTTTTCGTGGGCAAACCAGCAAATGACAACTACGTGTTCGACGTTCTCTTCACTGGTGTTATTCGTGGTTTTTGACTCCTCCGCTATTTCCACGAAAAGGCTGACGTTTGTCTTAATGCCAACAAGCTGAACTTATCCCAATTTTTGCACAAGGCACAGGTGTTTGAATGAGCTCCAATATAGTTTGCGTTTTTTTAAAAGAATGGTCAATTTGAAGAATTTGCATTTGTTATTTTGTTGAATGATGTTATGACGTCTAGATTACCGCAGAGAAATGTTTACAGGCTGTTAAGGGATATATATATATATATATATATATATATATATATATATATATAGGAAGTTCGTATATTTTGGCAATCGTATTTTCACCCTTTTTATAGGATTTAGCTAGATCTCTGGTAAGTTATTTTCTTCCTTTGAGCCGTTTTACTACCTTATTGATGTTTGGTTATGTGACTTTGTAAGGTCGGCAGTTAAAGGCCTGTTAGTCGAGTCATCTGTTAACATCAATATAATTCGTCTTGTTTAGAATAGCCATGGAACCTCCTCTGTCGGAAGACGAAATTATAATGTCTTAATCTTTCTTAAGTGCATTTAATGCTTTCTTTTCTTTACAAGATAAGGTTGAGTACGTCCAGTGGTTCCTTAAGGTTTGTTGTGTATTATTTCGAATTGTGAGTCGTTCATCCTCTGTCAGATCAGCTGAAGATAGAATGGATTCGAAACTATCAAGGACATCCATGTTATTGCAATCAGATGGATTGTATGTCATTCCTTTGCATAGTTACTTTCCTATTTGTTCCGGATAAAACTCTTGTGAACAGGTTTACAACCTTGTTTGGAAATTTTCTTTAGAAATTATCATCCAAAGTGCTCCTCTTTTTTCGTCCTTCTATGTTTGAGATCTGCGTAATTGTCTTTAGTAAGGTTTCAAATACTTTTGCAGCAAGTCCATCCTGGCAAAGTTTTTTCTTTGCGTTCCAGGAATTTTCGATGCCTGTCAGATATGACGACCTCAAGCATCTGCTGGCCATACCGGTTGGCAACTTGGTAGAATTGAGTAGATTTAACTGCCATTATCACTCGTACAGCATTTGTTAAAATCTTGTTACGCCGGCTTCGGTGTAGGATAGACAACTGGTCTCGCGTTGTACCTTGAAAATTTGCATGCTTACGGTATTTTAATTTTCAGCAGGAAATTAATCCCTTATTTTCAGGAAATTTTAAAACGGTCAAATCTCCACATTTTTACCTTGATTTAACCTTCGAAAAGGGTAAAGTGCGCATATATTCGACAGCTTCATATATAATGAAGGTGCTTTTTTAATTAATCTGAGGCGGGATAATTACTGACTTTGGTTATGGGCGTTTGTTTTTCTCGGCAATGAGTTTTTATGTTTTAAGGGAATCTACAAATATGACGCAAAAGTCCATATGAATTGGAAAAAATATTGAAAAACGCACAACCTTGGTAAATACTTTTAAGAAATAACTTATTTTGAAGGCTTTTATAAACATATAGAAATGAATCTAAATTTATGACAAAACAATTGAAAACCCTGAAAACCGTGAATTATACGTCGGCATTTCAAGGATGATCTAACACTATTAATAATCCCATGGGAAAATATCAATTAAGCAATTTGGTGAAAGAAACTTTCTGTTAGTGTACACAACATAGCCTCTTTACTATTTCAACTGAAATTATTTTAACTTTATTAGTCATAGTTACAGCGATTTAGCACAGTTTCGGAATATGCAGCCTTTTTTAAAATGGCATTTTCAAACGCTGTAATATAACTTTCCCTATTTCCTTTAAGATTGAAGTTCTCATTCGCTTGTTCCTTATTATGTCAAAGCTTTCGTACATGCTTGCGTGCCAGTTTGCTACTGATTATCAATCATTCGAAAATTTTTTGGCCCTTTGCATTAGAAAGGTTACACACTGTATATTATGTGGTCACTTTGGTCCAGTTTTTCACTTGCTCATTTGACCACGTGGCACTGTTCACTGGAGCCAGACTTAACACTGGTACCGAAAAATGCCTGCAGGGCAGCATCGTTAACTGACCAGATCACTTGTCTCACGGTCATCGTACACGTGCTTCCTTATGCTCTCCATGTAATTGTGATCCACAAGTCACGATCAGTGTTGTCCTATCATCGTACTTGTGATGTAAGAAGAAGCGTATTGCCGACCGTTGTACGCATTGGGGTAAACAGCTTTGTTGTCTGTTTTACAGCTTCATAGCTTATACTTCCAACAAAATATATTGTAGATTCTGTCTTGTATTAGGCAATAAGGACCTTTGATCCGATGAGGGGGAAATCAAAAAGTAGGCAGGTCACCCGAAGATTGTTTCGGCAATTCTGGAGGAGAATCGCAGGAAAGAATTATATTGTCCCTTCTTGTTAAAATGTAGAGGTTGCAGTTAAACCTGAACAGCCATTTGATCCGTTGCACAAGTTTTAACGCTTAACAGCTATCTGGAAAAATAAAACTAGGCGAGTCGATACAAATGTGTTAAAGAGTAACATAAATCCTTTAGTAAATGCGGCAATAAGCCCTTTATTATGAGAACGAATAGGAAATCTTTCTCCAAACGATCAGTGCCTTGCGACGAGTTAGAGATCTTATGTTATATTCAAAACGAGATAGAACATCGGAAGTCACCTTTGAGACTCTATTGGCAAGTCGTTGCACGTCCAAAATCAAAATTTGAACCCATAAAGCTCAAGGTAATCGTAAAGTTATCCTTTGAATTAATCATCCATCTGTTCGCTCTAACAAAGGGCAATGCAATTTCAGCTGACTAACACTACTGAAAAACTGACATGCTACATGGACAACGGATCGTGAAACAACAGACCTAACCAAATATGACTGTATGGTAACGTTGAATGACACGTTTCAAAAATGAAAATGTAAAATTGTTAACATTAGAATAATATCCTGCTTAATCAGTCATACTCCCCTAACCTTGCGATCACAGGCTTTGATTATTTTTCGAAAGGTTCGAGCTGCTTCTACACCATCAGACACTAGGATGGGAAGGTAGTTCTAAGCTATGGGACGCAAAGCAAAAAACATAGATTTGCAAACAAAGGGCACATTTTCATTAGTACCACGTTTGCTATAGGCTAGTACAGCAAAAGAAGCACATTTCAACTAATGAAGGTGCGTTTTTGGAGAGAAAATGTGAAAGTTATTTTTTCCCTTACTTAATCAACCACCAGATGTAAAACATGCCAACATAAGGTTTTCATAACGTTTTTTTACTCAAAAGCGCTCGCAATGTACGTTGAACTAAAAACAGACTTTTTATTCATAAAAGACCGAATAAGGATTCGAACAACGACTTCTCACTGGTCAGTGGCAAAGCATTGAAGAAAGGGGGCAGACAGAAGCATACGAGAATATTCGAAGACTGATACTCGGAATGAAGATTTCATTGATTGCCGTAGATAGACAGTGGTTGTGATCATATTCATCTATTCTTTTTTTGAGGAGCATTCATGCAAATCAAAGCCAAACAAGTCAGAAGGCGTTCAGTATCCCTTGCGTTTTAGCACATCTTAAAACAAGATGCATTATTTGTTAGCTTTCAGCAAAACCTATGTAGTAAGTGCTTTAACAGAACATAAACATGCTCCCTTTTGTGGAAAACATGGCTATTAAAATTTATTTATGCTGACAATATCGTAGGAAAGAATATTTCCGAAACACGGAAGAAAAAAACTGCTAATTGGACCGCAAGTATCTAGCTCTGCTTCAAAAATGCTAATAGACCTATTTTTCGAAATCCATTATCTAACAAGCGCACTTTTACATGCATTCATGTGATATTTCATAGTAAAGGATTAGATCCAGATGTCTACATTTTAGAACGCTCAAGGCCAGTTGAGGTCTGAAAGGTCAAAACAAGAAATAACGGCTCCAGTATTCGATTCCTCTACTTTTCGGTTCTCGGTTATAATAAATTCACCAAGTGAAGTCCATATTCCTTTGACCCAGTTGTGAAAAACTCCGAGGCTTCGTTTAATCAGGTTGCTTGAGCGTTGGCTGGACCAAAGCCTTCTCCTTGCTGTCGTGGGTTCAAATCTCACAAGTCAGCCGCGTTTTTCACAACTGAGTCAAAAATTATCAAACTCTGCGAACACTCCCATTTAATAAAATTGTAATAGTGCCTCACAAAGAAGATATTTTCTATATAAAGTTTTGGATACTGGTCGCTGGCTGAGTATCGTTCCTGGAATTTGTTCGAATCACTTTCAAAAGAACCACTTTTATGTTAAATGTGATTTTTCCTAGATGATTGCTGTTTAGTTAAATCAAAACGCTTTTAATGAAAGAGAGATACAATAAGACTTCCGTCTTTTGTTCAATAGTAAACAATTCACCCTAAGTCAAAGTTAAATTAGATGATATTGCTTTTCAAAAATGAACAGGAAGAATAATTTCAGTGAACTCCTTTTTGCAAAGACCATTTCCTTTATAAAATCAGAGGAAATTAACTTGGGGGATTCTCGTTACTTCAATTCAGTTCGATTATATATTGATAACGGGAACATGCGGAAAGACCTCACAAACAGATCTCATGACATTATTCTGCATGGTGTAATTAAACATCCTATTAAATGCAGCATTACTCGAGTAAGCTTTCCTATTTGAATGGATAAGTCACGGTATAATGTCTTCCGGAGTATGCTGTATAGCCGTGGAAACGAGTGCGTGGTCTAATTTATTTGCAAGAGTTTAACGATGGACTTAAAAACGACAGAAAAGCAGGTCGCTTACGCATGACTGCTTTTCTATGGTGTTGTAATAAGCCAATCGATAAACACACCCACTGCACGTAGGTTAACGTCATTTTTAGTCGCGAGGTTACGGAATGGCACTCTGCGTTTCATTGCTATTAAGGCATGAGAATAGAAACCCCATATTTAGGAGTGCTGCGTTAATTTACCGGGAGATTACGGTTAGTATTGAGGTTGGAGATAGGGGTAGAGTTTCTGTAGGGTTTTGGTGAGAGTTAAGGCTGGATTTAAGTTTGGGATCGAAGTGTAACTCCTCCGACGCGCAAATATTTGCCCTTCCTGGCATTTCGCAGAAGGCCACCTATGGCATCGAGGGGTTCCTATTGCTAGATTGTAGTCCATCATCAATAAAAAGCTAACATCTTAGCCTGTCGTGAGTAAAACCTATTTAAGTAGTTGGTGTCTTGGAGTAAACTATATTGTTCAATGGAGACGTCACTCATAGTAAATGCTGATTGAACACAGACATTCTTGGAAAATCAAAGAATAGATAGGAATCATAACCCATTCCATCCGAGCACCATTGGTAGACAGTGCCTACCAAGTAGGCGTAGAATAATATTTCAAGATAGTTCATTGGTCATTTATTATCTTCCATGTGGTTATGGTAGTAACACAGACAAACCGATCCCGTGCCTAAAACATGATTTGGCACGGACTAAGCAGTTTTTGTGGCGAAAAGTCAATTACCCAGACGCAGACAGGGAAGTTTAAACAAGCTAGCCACCCAAAATAATCAGCTTCTTGCAATTTTTCTCTTCAACCACCAAATCTCTCATTTCTGCCTTAAGGTCCTTATTAAAAGATTAGGTTTCGTCTTATTTTCTGAATTATTGTTAAATTGTCTGATGTGGGTCATATAATAGGAACTTTTACATATTTATCAACTGATTGACAGAAGCCTAAAAATTGCATACACCTGTATTTCAAAGTCACATGGCTAATTAATAATTTTTACCGAGCTCTGTGCATATTTTTGGTCTGAATGACAGTTATTGCATTAACACTACTGAGTTTACGTGGTTCTTCCGAAGGTAAATTTAGTTTTAGGTCATTCAACTCTCACCTTTAATATCATACATGTTTAATCTCGCTCGAAAATGAACTTATGTAAAATATTATTTGCAACATTAAGCTTTTAGGAAACACTGGAGTTTGTAAAGTAATTACTTGTAAGTGCCTTGTTAGGGAAAACTGGTGTTTTATACAAAAGCATCTTTAATGGATATACATAACACTGTAATTTTCAGAAATCCCCTTCATTCTTTCCGAGACGGGAGTTCCGGACGGTGGGAACTAAAGATTTTCCTTACCTGACAGCGCCTTCCCCCTGAATGTTTATTTGCTCCGACATTATGTAACGTTCACCATAAAGCCAAAGTTTAAGTGTACAGGAAAGAGGTCTGCGAATTGCACACTTCTGATTCCTCCTGCCATAAAAACCAAAAACCTTTGACATTTTGACATTGTAGGTGTGAAAAACTGATTAATCCAAATGTATGCAAAGTATGCAATGTTTTCGTTTTTAATCTCGGTCAAAAACTATTTTCATCCTCAAACGTTCGTGGAGAGAACAAAATTTGCAGTTTTAACATTTTTCCAGGACACGTAAGGGTAGTTGGCCATATATAACTTGATAAGAGCGTCACTGTCAATATTTTCTATCTCTACCGACGTATCAGCATATTTTTGTAAATGCATGTTGCAGTCCTCGCTTGTTACACGTAAGCACTTAAGAAAATCAATAATTAGGTACTCTAAAATTTAAGCTGAAGTACATTTATATGCAATCATTTTCGAAAGTTTTGATTGTGTGCTTTGGAAAGCTACTTCAAATTTCCTCATTTTGCGCTGTTGAGGTTTCTGTTCTTAATCAAAGTTTCATGAACAGAAAGGTGAGGCTTTGCGATGGACCGCACCTACGAAATTGCCAGTTTGGCAATCGCCACAAACTTAAAAAAAAACGATCACCGTGATGACTGCTTGTATCCGTTTAAGGAGCGCTTTAGGTCATTGCGCTAAACGAGTCTGGTGTGATCTTTTGGCGCCACGAATACCTGATCCAGAATGGAATTGGGCGACGATCGAATATGCAAGTCATTTGTCTTATTACTATAACACATGTGCGAGTATTCTCATTGCCTACCTCAGGCTTCGTTTATTGATTAGCTCATCTGTCATAAGGTTAAAACTAATATTATCAGTCTTCCCCTTTTACAGGAGTCCCGGCGTTCTATTCTCTCGATGGACATACATACTTAATACCTACCTGAACATTTTCATTTTTAAGAAGACAGCCAATCCCACTGCTCTGATGAGCGAGCCTCGTGCCATTAAAGTCCCCCAAGCCTCCTCTGCCTTCGGAGTGTCCATTACGAAAAGGTCAATAAACGGTAGTCTTTTTGCTTGTAGAAAACCCAGCCCGCAGGCGCAATATTATTTCTACCGTAGGTAGAGCACAGTAAACCCACAGAGCAGAAACGGGTTGATTCAAACCCAAGGATCCGATCGATTTTTGATAATGCAGAGCAATCCTGAAATTCAGGTGCCTTATATCTCTCAATCCTACAGTCAAGTACAGATGTTTCGAACAAAAATTAATTCGAAATTCACTGAAAGACGCACTGTATACCAGTAAACTGGAAAAGAGCTTTAAAACAACCCTTAGGGTTGAACTGCTTAAAATGAATATTCACTTGCTAAGATGTTATAAGATCATTTCGTTTGTTGCCTCACCTAGATTCCTGTGTAAACTCGGTTACATTGCTTTATAAAACAATTCATCCCAATTAGGTTTTTGTCGTCTGTTTACGGATGCGAGGAATTTTCGGAAATTGACTGTAAACATCGTTAGCAGCTAGACTTGAACGTTAATTTGAAAGAGTGTTCTTTTTAATCTAGTGGCTAAATTACGTGATTTAATCGACACTGAGTCTTCACCCATAGACTGGCGATCCCAGACTTCCGCAGTGTGAAAATTACTATAAGATAAAACGATAAAATATGGTAATAGGAATCCTCCTTGCAATTCATTTCAGGGAGATTACTCTTAGCGTTAGGATTAAGATTTAGGTTACGACTGGGGTTAAGAACTCGGGATAGGTTCCACTCCTCAAATTTAACCGTAAACCCACCTGTATTTATGGGGGCTCTTGTTCCCCTGTATGATCATTAAACTTTGAAACTGTCAAGACACGGGTTTTGTGCCAGTGTCTATGATTTGAATTCGTGTTTATTTCCCAAAAAGTGTATGGTTAGAGGAACCATTTTGCGCAAACATATTTGAATATATATGGGCGAAACGCATACCCATTCGGAAACTGAGGTAGTACGATATTTAGTGAAAATTGAGTCAAAGTTATCATCCAAATCTGCTAAAATCTCCATCAGATAGTTGCGCCTAGTAGTCCTCTGATGGATTCCAGCGTGATTGCTTAGGAAATCCTGCTTGGCAGTCAGCGTACTATATCATAATTTGTGGATTCCATTCACTACAGTTGGCTGGGTGGGTAAAGTGACCTATCTGTGATTGAACATACGAATCCCGGTGCAGCCTTGTAGTTCAAGCGGCTAGAGCGTTGGATGTGCTTAAGCCTTCCTCCGGCTGTCGTGGGTTCGAATCCCACCGATAAAGCAGAGTTTTGCACAATTGGACAAAATTAATTATTCAAATCTGCCTTACTCACCACTAAAAATAAAACTTTAAAAACAAGGCCCAGCAATTGGTAAGGCCCATGAAAATGTTTCCGCAGGTGTGCATGCCATCCTTTGTTAGGAAAATATTTAAAAAAGCTACCTTAATAAGATTCTAAAGATTTCAGCTACCTAAGCTGGGAAAAACGAGATTACCTTACGAACTTCATCATGGCAACGACAAAAGTTAATAATTTCTTCAGACCGACATCACATGAGACGTACTGAATCCAGGCCTTTCGTCTCTCATCTTTCCTTGTCTTTTTTATTTACTGAACATTCAGGGAACTTTGTGAAATACTTTGAAATATTCTTATTGTTCGCACCCGGTTTATTACCTAATTTGTACCCATTATCCGTGAATGTAACAGGGAAGCTTAAGCTTGTGCAATGAAGCTTAACATATGTTATTTGCCATGCCATACTGCCAGCAAAGGTACCACCGAAACATTAGTATCAGTGCTGTCAGTATGGTCTTTCATAAAAACCCCTCTGTACTACTGGCTGCGGCTATCCCGAATTCCAGCAGTTATCCCGCTCTAACTAATGGACTTCGATCCAAATATTCCTATCAATTTTCGGAGTGAGTTTATGAAACTTTATCTTGATTGATTTACTGCAAGTTATCGATTAATGCCTGAAGAGATTAAATATCAGTAGTTCAGCTCAATATTGATCGCATTCAGTGGATAAGATAAATGAAGGATAAATGCAAGCAGGAGACATAAGCAGCATTAGCAGGTACGGTATGAATTTTAAAATTTGCCACAATTTCTAGTTACTGTTCAAAAAATCTTAGTGTTTAGTGTTTAGATTTGAGAACGAGTTTTAAAATTACCTGACTCTTCTAAGTCACTGTGACGGGGCATTCATTCTGTCTGTGAATTCTCCTTTTACGGAATTGTCAAGATGTGCGAGCATAATAAAAGGCTGAGCGGTGGCCTAGGTACCTCAAATGTTCACTTACACGTAAATATGAGCAACTGAGGACATGAATGGAAATGCAGTACTAAACTCCTCAGATCATAATGTTCTTTAGCAATTGACGCTATATTTGCTGCCCTAGAGGTTAAAGCAGAAATACTGACTAAAAGCTTTGACTCATGAATGCATAGATGGGTTTTGGTGACCTCCACTTCCGTAAACATAAAACAGGACTTTTATGTGCCCTAAAACCATTCGAATAAAGGAAGGCTGACTTGCAAATGACCTCAATGCGTAAAGAAATGCTGTGCTCTATATGAAATTAAAAAAACCACATTTGCTGTCGTTAACTGTTTTATCCTTTAGACTTCAAATAAAATTTAACAAGGTACGTTAGAGATCTTACAGGTTGCAGTAAAATTAAAAATTGTGTAACTAGAGGAATGTTTCAACCAAATACTCATCAGCATTTTAATATCAGTATCAGTATCAGTATATTTGAGGGAGATGTAGGTGAGTCACCTTTGAATTCCCTATTTGTACATACGAGTTGTGGTATCAAAAAATAGTATCTCGATATGTTGGCGAGGCCAACATAGTGGAACAAAGTTGAAAAAGAGCAGACAGTGAAAAAAAACTCCCGGTGATATTTAGGAGAAAATAACTGGCGTGTAGTACAACATGAAATGTTCTTATTAATCGAGATCTGTGAAGTGCAATTTCTGAGAGTGACGTCTAAATACATAGACTTAGGATCCATATGCCTGGCTTAACGTTCACAGTTATAAACCGTTTCAATTACAAATATTACACAAATTGTTTATCTTCTAGCTCACTATTTCCCAGCTTTTCTTGCTATTAAGTATTTAGAGATTTTTCAACGGTAAGCAAGCCTACTAAAGGGTTTCTTTGTGCTCCTTTACTTACCGCATTTTATTTCGCTCTACCTCGTCAGATTTTGAGGTGGATTCTTTTAATTTAAATACTAACGTTCCTAGATGCGGAACAGTTAATAACGTAACTAATAGATTCAATTCGGTGTCTTTTTAAATACCCTGTTCCAAAACAGTAAGACGTTCGTAAATTATTACTCATACCTCCGTATTATTACAGAGCTGTTCAGTTATGGGCATTTGCTTCCCCAGGATAAAAGTCATTTTAATAAAAACTAAAGCTGTGAGAAAGGAGTCAAAGTTGTAATTTTCATCCTTGCATGAAATAAATATATATATATATATATATATATATATATATATATATATTAAACTAAGAAATTATCTTACTTATAAATGGATTTACTTATTGGAAGTTATTGTCTGCACTACAAATGAGAGGCTTAGCCTACAGAGAGAATAAACTTGATCGATAATTCAAAGCTTTATTTAGGCCCTTGAAGTATGAGTAATAGGTACAAGTGGGTATTTAGGTTCCTAATGCTATCTTGCTAATGAAAAACAAGATAACGGAGGGAAAAATGTATGCTTCAGTTTCCAAGGTCTGCTGCAGAAAAGTAAATTCCTTAATGTCATCAATTTTGGCTTTGGTGGATTCTGCACTAATTCGTTCAGAAAACATAATTTGTACTTCGTCGAGAATCGGCATGGGAGAACTGTCTTCAATGGAGGCGGAGAGTATCGTAGCATGTTTATTTACTGCGCTATCCAAAATTTTGTTATCCATAGGACAACGGCCGTGTTCTTATCGCACACTCGAGGCTAGATCCCTCTACTATAGACAGCAGAATTACTTGCTCATAGAAAGTGTAATTATTAAAATATGGAGTGAACCTCAGACGTGTTTTAGCAATGGAAATCTGTTTGAATAACGACCCTTGGGAGAGACAAACCAGACAGAGATCCTATAGTAATATAGCCATAGTATCAAAAAATATTTAACTTACCCACAAACAATTAAAAAGTGTTTTTTATCTCCCTGCAAAGTGAGACAAGTATTTTCAGCACGAGCCTCAGCGTCGACTAATGGTTTTAAATTTTTTTGCTTGCGAAGAAATAATGAATGTTCACAGTTCCACGAAAAAGTATGGGAAAGTCAGAAGTAGTCAGGCTTTTCAGCGTAATTTTGATCCGCATGCAGACTATTTAATTAATATAATTATCCATCGAAAATATGGCATTCACTTATTAAATAAAAATAACCAGATTTTAGATGGTAAAATAATATTAACGTTGGACTGAAATTGTGAAGACAAAACGACTCCCCCAGAAATTGCCCAACAGACTTTCAAAGAAAAAATACTCCAACACCCAAGCTGACCTTCTTTGGTCAATCTTCCATATCTCGAACCTAAAATGGAAGAGTTAAACTATGAATATTTTTAACATTGATCCCTCAACGGTATTTCTAGCAGAAGCACAAGTAAGAGCCTAGACATACCTATTCGGCAACTACAGTGGTGAAAAATTACAACCCATGTAACTTGGAAGTTATGCATTTCACCAAAAGATATTTTCTTGCAAATAATATTTTCGACGTAAGTTCTTTGACCTAATGTGTAATTTGTCGGGTGGAAATCAACCTTTCCTAAAATATAATCAGTTAACTTAGTAAACCGCGATTCATCGAACAAGGCTTATTTTATGTTTTATGGTTTAAGTAATGATTTCGGCTACTCTTCATCATGGACTCGTTTCAGTTTCATTGAAGAATAAGAGACATTTTTTGCATTAGAAGATAACAATTATATATGTATAGGCGTAAAAACAAGCATATTTTAGCCGCACAGGTTTTCTGGTGATCACAATGTTTTTTTATGGAAAGAGGGTGTCATTGTGTACAAAGTAAAAAATTTCCTATGGCAACTTCTGATTAATAATCACAGACGAAGACGAGTACCTAAGTTAAGAAACATTTGGGGAACTTGCGAGTGTAAGTGCATAAGTTTGCCTCGTTTGGACGGCAAAAATGCATTGATTGGTTAGGAGGGCAGGGTGATCTTGGGCAGTTTTCCATGTGAAAGCTTAACTTTCACATACCAATCATTGGCATGTGTTGAAAACATTTACTTTTCCAATATTGAGGACAACTGGGACTTTTTTGGGCAAATCAGCTCCGAAGGCTTAAAAAATTGGTTTCGTTAATAAGGCGAACGCTTATCTGACAGCAGGCCACGCGATCCCTATCCCACCTATGTACTGGGTTGAAATTGGTAATTTAACCTGAGATCCAAGTTATTTCTTTGTAATTTTATGACTACCTGCTCAAATTTTTATGATGAATAAAACTTTTGACGGAAGATGTGGACTCCTTATTCCCAATAATGTCAAAAATGTCCAACATTTTTTGTGTAAAACGTTTTTCCTATAAAATGACATCCATTTTTCAAACGTTTGGCCAATATAAGAGGTGATATCGCTGGAACGAGAATTTTATTCGCTGAAAATTTCGAATTTACGGTTCTACTGATCATCGATATAATCAAATAAGCATTATTCAAGTCCTTTAAGCGTACTTTCCGTTGAATAAATTTGGAATACTACGAAGATAGCCCTCTCTGTAGAAGTTTCCAATGTCATAAATTTCGTGGCACTTGGTGAAAGAGTTCGAAATTATTGTCTACTTCAAAATTTTCTGGTTCTATCAGAAAACAGGCTAGGTTATACAAATACGCCAGCAGTATAAACGGTGAGAGGACATGAATGGGTTTCGACAATGGTGAAATCACTTTAGACTGAATGATCACATGCAAATAATGAAAGCTTGTAATTTTTGTACCTGAATGTATGCACCAGTGGCTGCTGTAGACAGAAAATAAGTTACCGAGCAGTTCAAATGCGGAACAACTGACGGAAATTTGCCAAACGGTGGACCAAGCAGCGGCATTTAAGTTCCTATTTACAGCAAAGGCTGGAAGTTGCCCACACTACCCAGAAGAGTAGGTGATAAAGATAACAGGGCCAGAACTGTGCAAGCAGCTGCACTATGGGGTATGTCTCAGGCTGCCATCCTGAAAGTTCGTGACGAAAATAACTCCATTCCTGCCGCTGTTTCACGCACTCCCTCCTATACAACTGACTACACGCTATGTAGCCCCAGCCATGTGTTATCACTTTTCGCTGTATTAAAAACCGCGAACTTATCCCCTGCCATTGAGTTTGCCTAACAACCCTGTCGTTTATGTACCTATTCCGTTTGCATACCTGGGAAATATCCACTGTTGAATTGCTAGTTTCATAAATATGCAACATAAGCAGCTGTATAAGACATCAATAAATTTATGCATTCACTACCTCCTGCAGGATAAGCCACCTTCGCGTCATTTAAATTTGACTATTCAAAGCGGCTTTTTTACTGTATGCTATATATATGAGGTCTTTTTAAAAGAGAATGCGCTTTGGAGTATTTTCACATAGTACAAGGGAATAAGCACTGCCCTTGAATCTAGCCCAAAGCTTACATCGTACGGGGCGCCTATTCTCGTTTTCTATCTATATTAGCAACATAGGTATGATGTTTTTCATAAAAAAACATTTATTTACAATAAGCCTACCATATATGCAAATATTTACCGTTTGAATGAGCCTTTTTCATAGGCAGGCGACTAATCAAAGTTTGTAACGTTTATAGAAGTACTGACGTGATGTTTATTATCCTTTATAAGGAAACTACCTTAAAGCTACGAAAATGGGGACATAAAATCACTTAAATAATGAATGCTATATTTTTTTTCGTTTTTCGGTGCACCCACCTTAACTTGTGATAAGTACGCCGTTCTGTTTTGTGTGAATACTCTGCAACGCTATCTCATATGTTGTTCGTTAGATAAGCTGTAAAATAAAGTCATATAAACACTTTCGATGTAAGTTCGATATTTGACTTTTGAGATTTTTCAGGTATTGTAGTGCTTACTGACGTTTCTTCATTCAAACGCCCTATTTGCAAGTAATCGGCGCCATGCAAAATCAAAATTTGATGACTTTTTTATGCACCCAAATAGAATAATAAAAAGGTGCGACAGAAAGCTGGTATACAGAATTTCAATTGGAGGATGATTCGTGGATTACGTGGATCTATATAGCATATAGTTCCAGTTTGATAATGAATTTAAAGGATCTTTTGACTAAAAAACTCAATTCAATTGTGAACTTCATTTGTTTAATTTAGCAGTGAAATTAACTGGCCTCCATACAAGTTTAGGACTTGGCATTGAAAGCGAACTTTGATCATAACGGTAGTCCGGAAATGTATTAACCCTTCGTTTCTATACTATGTATGTTGCAAACTCTAAGATCAAGAAGATAGTATTTTATTATACGTGCTTTTAAAACTGGTGAACTGACGTCTACTACACCTCCCGTCACATAGTATTCATTTGACCCAGTTTTGAAAACTCGGTGACGTCGGTGGGATTCAAACGCATAACAGTAAGGGGAAGGCTCCAGCTACCTGAGCTATGAGATCCCACCGGTAGCCATAACTTGGGTCAAGACGGACGACAGAAATGCAGGGAGATTGGCATAGTCGGATTCGGGCTTATTCCACCTTTCTTTACTCGGGTCACTTTACACGCCCAGCCAACTGCAGCGTACGAAATCCACAAATTCTGATACAGTAAGCAGGATTTCGTAGGCAATCAACCTAGAATGCACCAGATGACTACCAAGTGCAATTAATTTATCGGGGCTCTCAGCAGAGTTGAGTCATGCGTTTGAACTCATAGGGAAAAAGTACGTAATATTTCCTCCAGACTGTAATATCCACAAAATAATATTACGAGATAGATTTACTTTGATAGAAAAGCTTCAGCGATAAGAACACGACGTAATGCCATCATCCAGTTATATTGAAAATCCTGTCTGAGAGGGAAAGGGTGAATTGGTCACCGACCACTTCCAAAGCTTTACTCCACTAAGCAACAAACCTAAGTCCCACTGGTCCCTATCAGGGAAATTCAAAGCGTGTTTACCGCTTGACGCTGATGGCCTGTTCCATTTAGCCTAGGAGTTGATCACGTTGCAGCAGGAGATTAGTAGCTTTCTGCTGCTGGCAGATAGGGCAGTGGGACTAAAACCATTCTTTTTGTTTTTTTGGAAATTTTTATCTATACATAGGCCATTCCCAGACGGTTAAAAACTGGGGCTCGAAATCGGACTCTTTTCGACCGCACTTGGGTGCTGTTTTAATTTCGCTCGACGATGCTGCATATCTCCACTATAATAAAGCGCATCTTTCAGTAGCGTCAATAACGCCAATCAGTTCGATAAAAAGCAATGAAAATTCGAAGATTTAATATGACAATTGAATTTGGTGCAGGTCAAAACATTTCATTAACAATTCACTTAGGTGAACTGATAAAATGAGCAAATAAACTTCAAACGTTCGGATTCACTGTGACCCATTCCAGGAAAGTCACGTACGAAGCGCATCAAGAGCTCGCTGAAGAACACCCGTGTGAATGAAGGAGTAAGTTGGCACGGCTGTGAGCACCTGACGGAAGAAAACACGTGATTCAGAATAGTATACAATTGCCGTCTGGAGAGAATAATTTGTACGTTTAAAAATGAAGAACGTTTTTGTAGCGATAGCCCGTAATATTCTGAAACAGTATGCTTGGTTTTAGTAGATGCTGAAGCTACGGAGTTTTGGTACTGGAAGTTATACCCGAATTTGAAGCGTGGAAGAAAATACGATCAGATGGGAAAAGTTTTTTTTCCTGCATTTGTCTGGAAAACAGGAACGAAATTATTAAAGCGTTAAAAATGTAAAAATGGCCCGACGATAATTTATCGAAAGCACGCGCATCCTCGCCAACTAGTCTTTTTGAATCCTTTGATGGGAATTTTCGCAACTCCAATTAGAAAAAGTTACATCGAGGAAGTATTGCTTTCCACTGTGAATGCTGCAAATGAATGGAAAGCTGCTCAGAAAAAAACAGTATGTTATCATTGTTTAACTATCTCAACAAAACATACCTTGCTAATTATTCTCTCAAACTAACCCTAGTGTATTTGGAAATATAATTCACAATTTCTGGAGCTTCGGCATACAATGATGAGGATCACATAAAACCCCAGTCTAAAATACATGCTTTACGCAAATGAGGCCAGAGGAAATTGGCCTTCTTATAGCATTCATGCAATAGTATGCGGAAAGTAAAATGCAAGGATAGGAAATATACTGTTCTTGACCTCAGACGCCTGTAGAACTGGCTATTTGGTGGAGATATTGCCAACTCAACTGTGAACTTTCAATCCATTGTTTTCGAGTCGGAAGTTATTTGAGTTATTTAAGTTGATTTTATAATTTTTAAATTTTCATATGTTCCACAATTCAAAGAAGAGTAAAGTAAAATAATCTCTTTAAAACACTGTTGGCAATTGTCTAAGTAAAGAGCCTTGTTCACTTCCGAAAAGAAAGAAGTTGTATAGTGCACCAAAGTACATTCCCCTAGCAGCAAAACTGATATTCGCATTATTTGACCTTGTTGTTAACGTATATGTAGTCCAAAAGAAAAGGAGGATGCGGTCACTGAATTTTCCGGGTCCTTACTTGAACCGTTTATCAGAGCGAGTCACAATATAGGATCTCTGATGATGTGGTCGAGTTAGACTCTGAAACTTCAGGACAATAAACTCCTTGTCCCAGCGATTGCATCTCATTCTGGAATGCTCCCTGAACCCGCATTTTTTCTTCTATAGGTATTTTGACTCCATACAAGGGAATTTTATTCTAAGCTTAAGGACAACGTGGCACGACTATCCACCCAAACGGAAGTGCGTAGAGCTAAATAAACTTCTATACATGTAATATGAAAAAATATTGCGCTAACTGTTCCTAAGTTTCATACATCTGTTGCTACAGGGTGGTATTTGTTGAATGCCTGCCTCTGGGGGCTCAGATGACAGCGAAGTTTAACTACTGTTTCTATGTGCATCGGAATACTACAGTATTTTTTCAAAACATACAATTCGTTCAAACATACCCGAAGGAAAGTAATTGCCACAATCAAAACTCATGAGCAATTGACTTTATGAAAATGATTTACTTATTTACATATTTAATCAAATGCAAATAAAAGTGCTGACTTCTGAAGCATTCTCCATCGCAACTAACTACGCGGGCATTTTTCCCTCCGGAACAGGTTACTTTAATTAACTAACAGGTTTTCTGCCCATGGACTAAAATTTGCTTAAATTAATTTTTTAGTTGTTCCAAAAGGCTGGATCGTTTCATTTTTGGCTTGTATTTACTTCGGGTTATTCTACGAAACCTTTGCACCTTATGATGAATATCAGTTCCCTCGTTATAAAATTCAGATGTTTTCAAGTTAAACTCCAATATAAAAGTCTACAGTTCACCAGTCTCGGTGAGCCTACGAGCTAGTTATGACTGCAAATGGAAGTCATGCGTCATCAACCACTGACTCAGGATATTCTAAAAATAGGTAACAGCAAATATATGAATCTACCGAATTGTAAAGGCGGTAAAACAAATGCAAACTAGTCCCCTTCGGCGAATTCACCTACTGAACATTTTTACCACTTTACTATGTATAGCTGACAGTTATGACCGTTTAAAAATAGTTAAGTAAACTGTGGGGACAGACGTATCTTCTGGCTTTTGCTTCTCTCCCACTCTGCATCCTTTTTTCCCCGTGCGAGTAAATGAAAGCAACAGGTTTGCTAACAGTTATTAACATGGCACAGAGTATTGATAAAAGCCTTCTTCCTTTTAATTTGCAGCCTCTTTTTAAATAATCTGCGCTGAAAACTCTTTTGGTGTTACGGCTATAAATGACTTGGAGTGTCACTAATGCAACTGCATTTGGGTGGACAAGTGAGCATTTAAAAATAGAACGCAACACTCTTGCAAGTAAAGCCCCGAAAGGGGCTTGGTGAATTATTTACTAAAGGACCCTGGCGAAGACTGTCCAATGACCGGCTTTACGACAATCTTTTGCCTCAATTATTTGGTTCGTTGTTTAAAATAGGTGTATATCGTCGATATTATCTGATAAAGCACGTTTGGATAGTTTAGTGAAACGAAGTTCGCCCACTGTGTCCAAAAATTAGTTGTTTTTTAAAGGTTCTCATTCCTAAAAATACATGGCATCTTATGCTGTGACAATATGTCTCGCTTAAAGATTTACTCAGATCCAGAGCCTCATTGCACCTTTCCGTTAAAACGTCGATAATCCCATTTTATTAAAAAATATACAATGAGTTCCAGCTCAGTATACAGAAAGCATTCTCATCTCCTATAAATTTACAGGAGACTGATGGAAGCATAATTTAACCTGAAGTCTTGATTCGTTAGAATGAATAGCTTTACGTTATAACTGAGCTTTCCTTGATAGTCTTAAATTTGCGGCATATTTACGTAAACAAATGCGAAATAAACTCAATCAGCAACTTAATTGTTTGTGAGGTGGCTGAAATATTAATGGCATATAGTAAAGGTTTATTTGTTCGGAATTACGTGCAGCAACATGCAAGCGATGCGACAAAAGAATAAATACTGAGCAGCGAGCCATTGTGGTCCGCAAGAAGCAAGTGATTTTAGCTTACAATAACAATCCCAATAGGATTACTGCTTTTTTAATTTGCATGAATTGCTGTGCTTGCCGATGAAAGTAATCCTAGTTATTAACATCTCATATTTTATATTTCAGCCAAAAGATAAAGTCCTGGGAGTCTGAAAATCTACAGAGGATCTAGTGCAGTTTGAATATTGGGCTGTGACTGAAATAATCCTCGGTTCCTGGTGGTTCTTAACAATTCTATTTCTTTTTTGTTGAGAACTGTTGGCGCCCACAAGTATTGCTCGGGATGGATCAGAAAATTTCACTGATACGAGTGAATCAGTCTGAACAAGTAAGACTATGAGAGGCGGATCCTTTTATTGAAAGGAAACGGGGTCTTTTAAGATTTTCATTTATGAAATAGTGTTGGCTGTGACTCCCCTTTCTGGTCCTGACTCCCGCCCGGCTTTAAGTACTACGATTCGCGTCAAAGACGTAACGGGGCTAGCCCCAGATTCCTTGAAATCTGGCAAGGTCCCGGTCTCCAAACAAAAAACTGCATGCAAAAAAGTATGAAGTAGTTGCACCAATAATTAAAATGCTAGAATAAGCCCAAATTATCATCAAATTTTCGGTCCATCTTTTGCCCATTCTGCATTCTTTCTTTTCTTTAAACGATCTTCACGTTTCTCATCCAGCTACGTCACCAGAATTTGAAATTTTCAAGAAATATTTCCTATTATTTTTTAAATATAAGGAAACAAAATTCCGTCCACAGGAAATCTTGGTACATCTGGAAGCTCCGTGACTAGGCCAAACTAATACACTTTCTTGAATTCAAGCATACATGCATACCAGCGAAAACTCTCCACAAGTGACTCGAAAAGCGGGATGATTTTTAAAAATACCGAGAAGGTAAATCCGCGCGCAACTGCAGGTACATTTCAGTTAGTTGTAAAAAATCACCCTATAGTGCAGTCTGTTCAGTCAGCTACCTACAGACTGTCACGGATACTGATTCACCAGCCAACAACAAAATGTCACGAGTGAGAAGTGCATGTAAGCGCAGCGAATAATGGAATGTGTTAAGTCGAAGCAAAATGCCATTTGCCCCGTTAAGGAGTTTCTGTTATACTGTATGGTTAGGGGATAAGATGGTGTTCACAAATTTATCTGTTTTCTAAGGAACATTGCCAAGGTTTCCTAGATGTTCATATAGATTTTGATCTTAAACAGATCAGGTGATCAATATCGAAGCTGATCGAAATTCGGTAAACAATAGTGACCGAGGCTGGTTGTTGAGAATAAATTACTGATGGATAAACTTGCGCAATGGTCTGATTGAAAAGGAAAAGTAAAAGACTTCTAGCTTTTAAGTAATCCTTCACATCGTTTTCAGAAGGTAGCTTTGGGGTTGACGAAATCTTTCGTCAGTACATGTCGAACGAAAGAAGATGCATGTCTGCCCAACATCCTCACAGTCGCAGTCTGAGCGTACCAGCTGCTAAAATTGATCCGACAGTTAAAAAAATAATCCAGGCTCTATGACAAAGGGCATTCCTTAACATGAAGGCTTACCTCGTGGCAAACGTCGACACACTCGAACAGATTACGGGCCTTGAAATAATTGTAAGCCAATTTGTAGCCTATAAAAAATAACAGGAAATTCTTTGAAACTAAAGCTTCCCTGGGTAACTAAGCTAAAATTAATCCCTCTGCTTTAGCTTTTTGCTTGGCAACTTGATAAGAAGGTCCCTGCTGGGAGGACTGATATTGAATTTTGCTAAGTTTAAGATTAAAAAGTTTTCTTCTTCCTGCACCTCAAAACCCATTGCGTTTTGATTTAAAGTGTAACCATAAAGTCAACATTTGAGTTTTATAAGACATTAGGAAGCCATTTATGCTCAAAGATGAGTATTCGCGGGAATAGTAAGTGGTAAAGGCAATACATATGAAGAAAGGTTATAGTGGAAGAAAATAACTCAATCAGTTCCCTCAGCAAAAACGATGAAGTGCATAGTTCAGTTTAAAACGAAGGTTGTTTAGTTTACACTTAAATTGGAAAAAAGGCATTCTGGCTTTTGTCGTTCTGAGAATCTCGTATAAATTAAGAGTCAAAGATAGGAGTTGACTATAAGTCCTAACCTTTAGGTAAGCACTAAAGAAGATACTTTTCCAGAACATAAATTTGGTTCTTAGAGATTTTAGAATGTATTTTTGGATTATTATTTTACCCAATACGCACAGATTGACATAGGGCTGAAGGACGTATATGAATAGAAATTCTGAAGCATGACTTTGCGGTTTCTCTTGTTTTAAGATGGTAAGAAGGGTTTCAAATCGTTGATGAACGCCTGCCAATAGTTCGACCGTTGATTTCGACGAGGTCCACCGTATGCTTCACACCAGGTGGTGCAGGGACGGTGACTTGCGCGTGAATTAGTTTTAAGTGATATTAGCCTTGCGCTTCAGCTACCGCACTCTCTCCTCCTCCCCCACCTGAACCCGGTGTCATGACAGAGTCAAAAAGACCGGAGGCGGGAAAGGATGCAGGTGGCTGGCGCGGCCGGAGCCGCCCCTTGGTGTACCATCACACCTATGAACGCCCACCAATCACTAACAGAACTCACTCGTTCCGTTCTACCTTGAGGCGCTAGCAGCTGCACGTTGACAATTCGTAGAATATTGCAGATGAATATTGTCGGCAAAGGCAAGAGAGACAAGAATGGCCATTTCTGGTTCATTAGCCCTCGTTAGCCAGGTCGTGACCACTCGAGGATCAAACCCTTTGATAAGAATTTCAACGCTCTTACCATTAAATAATAGTAGAATAGGCAATATTCATCTGCCAATTCTACTATTGGCCGCTGTGCAGCTGCTGGCGGGGCTCGAGACTGAGGCTCAAGGCTGAACGGAAAGAGTTAGTTCCGATAGCGGTCGGTGAGCGTCCATCAAATTATGTAAGTCAATATGCCTGATCTAAACTAGCAAGACAATGAACCCGTGGTTCTATGGTTAGAGTCCCAACTATTTAAGTCTTCTTCGTCGAAGAACAAATTGAATCGCCTTACAATACCAAAAAACTACTTGAAGTAAGTACTCTTATGATAGATAATTTCAGGACAGTTTTCCTGCTAAGGTCAGATACCGAGGTAAATGAAACAGCATTTATTCGGCAGGAAGTGCCTGGAGCCCCAGACTGCTGTCCGCCTAATGTTGGTAAACCTTTGTTCTGTATTTCGCTCGACCCTGCTATCACTGACGTCTAATCAACCTCTTTTATCCGGGGAAGAGAGTTACAGTGCAAAGTAAGGAAGCGATAATTGAAACCAATATCTTTTAATATGTTGCTGCCTATATGAGTTCTTATGGAGCTTTTTTATCGGAGGAGCAGTGCTGGTAAGATTAATTTGGGTAAACTGGGCACTGCCTTACCAGTCATCGGGTCTTGTTTGTTTCCGGCCTCCCAGGAAACCCGATAGTTCTTTGTAGCTTCATTGTAGAATTGGTTGCGTTCCATCAGATAGCCGATATACTCATGGGCTCGCATACAGGACTTTAACATAAGCATCGAGGAAATGTTAAAGACAGCACTTTAAAAAATGTAATATTCCATGAGTTTGATTCGTAGACATGGAGGATTAAAATGTAAATTTTTTGACTAAATGTGCAACAAGCAAAAATACCAACAGCAGACTAATACATTTGCAAAACATTTCTCAGTGACTTCAGTTTAATTATCTGATTTGTGACACTTCCGTTAAAATCGAATATTTAATAAGCCCAATTCAGGCATAGGATATTTTTTCGTTGATTGTGTGAAATTACACTCTCTAGAAGCAACCACGTGTGGGTTAATTAAAGGACCACTATTAAAAGAGCGGGATTAAAATTGTCTTAAGTTTGGAAGTAAAATGGATTCATTATTTTTAACTCATGAGACTAGAACCAGTTATTTTGTGAATAAATATTTGTTTGCATGCCTCAGCATGTATTTCAGGCTACAGTGAACCATTTCGTACGGCTATGTGAAGTAAAGACTACCGAAGTCTCGTTTCGAAGCAAGTACCCCTATGTATTGAAAGCTAAGATTATACGCAAGTACATAACTGCTGGAAATATTAAACGAACCAGTTAACGATCCATACCTAAAAACAAGGATGCGGCAGAAATTTCCTACATACGCCAACCCTTTTAGCTTTTTGCAGGTGGGTACGAGATTACGCATTTAAGGAACCGTCTATTCTAAGGCGGGAGTTTATGGATCTAAACGACGTCTGTAGTGTCTCGACAGTTGAAGACAAAATATGCGGCATAAAGGTCCCTTCATCGTGGTTGTGCGTCACGAAAACATCTTGCTTTAAGGAGTATATCCGGAAGAAAAGTACCTGCATGCCATAAGACTGTAAGTATACTGTGGAATCCAGCCATGCATGTAAGACGCTTCCCGATAAGTGGTCTGAGCTCATACTGTGACTAAATATTATGGGTTCGAAAAACCATCCATATAGTTGACTGGAAAAGGGTAAGACGGACTTCGAGCAGACTGACGGTTCGCCGCTTCAAGTGCCTTTTGATTTACGTCAGAATCGAATGACAGCGTCGTACATTGACCCATCCTAATGACAAGACGTGAATGGGGATTTCTGATTGACTGCCGTGAAAATCCTGCTTGGGCAGGCAGTTAACTGAACCATAATTGATGGATCTCATGCGTTGTAGTAAGCTGGGTGGATACGACTTCATTATGATCAAATTCACGGCTCCAGGTGGGGCCTCATAGTTCAGGTGGTTAGGGCGTTGTCTGTACTCGAGTCGTGCTCTTGCTGCCATGGGTTCGAACCCCACAAAAACCTCTGGGTTTTCAAAATTGGGTGAAACAAATTATTTGCTTCTGCTAAAAAGGTCAATTGATTTAACTTCAGTCATCTTTTTAAGGGGTTGGAGATAGTTGCACGATGTCTTCCTTCAGACTGTATAACGAACTTCAAAGTCTTTCGGAAGAGCGATGAGCACAGTCCACCAATTTTATTCCATCTTCAGCGTGCATAAGCCAACCTTCGTAGTCCCAGTGGAGAACGGACCATAATCACACATGGTGCAGGAGGTTTTTATTGCAAGTTGGCTCTTACGATTTCCAGTGAACTTTTGAAGACTAACCTAAAATCAGGCACATGCCGTCGAACTTGTTCACGATTTTTGTGCTTATTCTGCCCATTTTTGTTGTCAACTATTCATTGAACTTTGTCAATGAATAGAAGCAACTTCCTTTTTCAGCCTTGCGTTACAAAAAGGGACCACATTTTCGCTTTCATAGCCACAACTCGTCGAGTTTACATCACCTAGCGAAGTCAGGATGCTTGACACGGGACGTTTTGGATAACAGAAAGAGGCTTTCGCGTGTGGAAGTATGATTTAAACCAAGAGCATTGATAGCTTTTGATTCCCCCCTATTAATGTCCCATAGGGCAAGCATTTACCGAATCAATCGCGAGTGTTGATGGTACGACTTTGTGGGTCAAGCACCCCATTCCTTCACAGCTGCTACCTTCAGAAAATTGAAGGCAGCGCAATAGTTGATCGTTCGGGAAACGGTCTGACTTGCTCTCACTATTCCAAACCTCGAAAAGTGAGGGACGGACCATGGATTTTCGATCAGATAAGGCATAGAAGCAAAGCAAGGAGAGGTCGATGGGAACAGCAAAGGTGCTACAAAAATAATACTTCAGTCTCAGGTGTTACAACTGAAACTGTCAGCCTGTCCAATAAATAATTCCTCAGTCACCATTCCAGTAAGGTTGATCGCCATATGAGGTCGGGAGTTACGACTTAGGTTTCAGGTGAGCTGTCTAAAACTGCAGTATATGACTGCACTGTGCCGACGTCAGAATATGAGCCACAGTAGCATTTCCACACACTTCTCATTAGGCCACGTCGACAAATGTTTGATAAACAGTGGTCTCTTCTGGATACTGGAACACTTTTTTTGTTTTCTCCTCCTCGCCATCGGTTCCTATTCACAACGCTGTCGTGGATACATTAGGTTTTCCAACCTGTTATAGGTTAGAAATTGGGGCGGAAATATTGCTTAATTCTACTCACTTGGCAGTTTGTGTAGCTCATCGCAAGACTGTTGAGAATCGATCGACTCAGTGGTACACTTATTCACGCTAACCAATCGATTGTTATTGTAAGGGTGTAAATAAAATAATTTCTTTCATTTAAAGCATTTCAAAGGCGACAAAACCTTTACCCATTACAAGTGCAGGTTTTTGAAAATGCAAGAAGGCCTAAAAGAGAACAAGTTATGTTTCAGGAAAAGCTCATGTAACCATAGGCTCCATCCATACCTGTGAAAGCCCATTGACAAGCAGATGTGGCATAAACTGTAAATCACAGTACTTGTTAACGTAAACAACGCATCGCAACAAACGCCAGGGGGAAACTTCGGAACCCACTGAGTTTGGGAAGGCCTATGAAGTACTCACAGTCCTTTTAAGCCCCCCGCACCCCCCTTTTGATACGGCCAAATCTGTTGACAAAACATGCTAACAGGAAAAAATAATTTTCTGTACATGTGCACATTCTAGATAAGTCATTAAAACTTTGTTTGAGAATATGATGAAAATGTAGGAAAGCGTCAATACTAGGTAGGAAACTATGATAAGTTAGCAAACAGGAAGGTTTTGCAAAATGCTTGATCATGCAATTTCAAAGCCATGCCAGCCAAGAGTTTTGTGGTAACGCATCTCCTTATATTATGCTGCGTCTGACAGAAAAATTTGCGGATCTTCACAGACCGTAGAGGATAAAAGAGGTTCTGCTGTCTTGTTCGTCAGCATTTCCACGGATACTTTAGCAAAGAGGAGACATTAAATCGTATTATTAGGAAGATTTCTACAGTTTTACCATGCATAACAACATCCTGCAAAGAATTTTGCTTTCGACGATGCAGTAAAACCACTTAAAATCGCTTACAAGCTGAGCAACCTATTAAAATAACCAAAGAACTGGGCAATTGGTTAGTTACAGGACTATTACTGCTTTTAGTAATTGTTGTCTAAATGTGCCCTATAGCTTGGAATAATACCACACTTGAGAATAAATACGAAAAGACGTTTTAAGGGTTCAAGCACTTTATTCTGAAGGACCAAAAGACCAGGGTTATTCGCCAAAAACTTGATAAAGGCTGCTTATTATATTGTGAGATAGAGCATGCAATCTTTCCACTTATTTCAACTGACTGACTGACTAAAGGGGGTCCCTGAATTAAATTAGCCCGTCCCGTCCTTACTACAGTGTTTCGAACATAATTATACACTTCAATCGGTTTGCGGCGTGACTAAGATGAATTTCTACCAAACTTGCCATTTTGCCCTTGAGAATCAAAGCACACGGACTAATGCGGTTTCGGACTTTAGGCATACCCAAATACAGTAAAAACGTGAATGCTATGACCATAGAGTGTTCCTTCTTATCCGCTCGTTGGCGGACATTTACAGGGGTATCAACCTCATTAACTGGTGAAACTTTGTGAGCTAGAAAAATATGATTAGGTGCTTTAGTAATAGACATATACCACACAGCTGCGAGATTTTCCGCCTTCGAACCTATTAGTGATCGCTGTGTGCAAAATTTAAGGGTAGCGTAACGAGATGATTCCGGTTTACGTAAGGATGCGGGAGGAGGAGGAGGAGGAGGAGGAGGAAGTGGAGGAAGAGGAAGAGGAGGCGACGGCAACCGCGGCGGTGAAAGCCTAAACAACCTAATCAACTTATATGAGATTTATGGTTCGCTTTGCAGTTGGATTGAACGGCAAAAAGAGCTAAATTCATACCTGATTAAACTGCAGGCAACGTTTCAGGAGTTCATGAGCCATGTCTGGCTTGTCCATTGCTATATATATGTCCGCAAGCAAAAGCCAGGCCTTTTCCAAAAATTCGGCGCTCTGGAGTGTAAGTTAATAAAACTTTCCAAAAGGTGTATGAAACGATTAAATAGAAAAAAAGAGATATTACTTTGAAAGAAAATTGCTACTTCAGAAAACATTCCGACACTTTTCAGCCGACAGAATGACTTAAGTTTTATTGCCCTGCATTTAGTTGCACTTGATAATTTGCGACAGTTAAACTGGAACATATCTTGCTTCATATGCATTCAATAAGCAGAGGAAAAGTGACCAGCATTTTAGAAATCGTACGGTGGATCGTCAATCCAAACTGATCGCGGATTCATTCCGCCGTTCTACATTCACATTTCACCGCTCAACTATCCCATGCAGTTTATCAATTGGACGCTATTCCGGGACAGAATTTGTGCGCACAATAAGATGCGAAGTATACCCGTTTTGCTATCAAGACGACCCGAGATTTGATGACCTTCTGAGAGGTCATGAAGCAACTTAGATAAAAACTAGATGCAGAATAATCCCATTCAGAACTTTTGTAAGCATTCTGGATTTGGTGCCCAATAGAACGTAATGGAGTCGAGGAAGGATACTGTTCAGTCCTGCCGCCTTCGATAAGCAACCATTGTTATGCCTACCTCACTGAAAAATCGAGAGCACTCCAATGCTCTGGAGTTCCCAAGCTTAAAATCCGGGCACAAATTTTCTCGTCCTCGATTCCCCTCAGGCGTGCTAGGGGCAACTTAACTGCAATGAACTTTCATTGATGGCCTAATTCAAAAAAAATTTTTTAAGATGAAACAGAAGAAGCAAATCCAGTAGAAAGCCGAATCGTGTTACTGGTTTCCAAAAAATGCGATATAAAATTTAGACGCACCTCAGGGGTCCAGGAATATTTCGCAAGTCTTTTTAATGCATTTTTAGCTCTCTGGGGTTGTTGAAGTAACATATAGCAGACTGCAGCTCCGTAGATCGCAGGCAAACTTTCACACTGCAACACAGAAAATACGTTCTAAACAAGTAAGTTTGGCAAGCAGGCTGAAAGGAAAAATTCCGCAAGGAAGTTAAAAGTCCTGGTGTCTGTACACATTTTAGAAAGCTTACTCGCGAAAATTTTCCGATTTCATGGAATGCGCGGTCATCGACACCAAAAGTTCCAACCACGCTGAATTAACCAATATACTTTTTTTTATTAAATCGCACTTTAAAAATTTACGGAGATATACAAACGGCTTACAGTAAGATCCACGACCTGCATATACTTTAAACTACACATATTAACATAAATTCTTCTCTGAAACGAAAGAATTTTTTATTCGTTTCAGCACTGAGCGACTGCCTAATCGTTTCCCGCTTATAAAACGCTTACCTTATCCAGAAAACACTTTTAAAAGGTATTCCAGTTTAAAATTCGTCTTCGGTAATCGGATTTTTTTACTAGAAATATTTTCAGAGAGTGAAGATCGTAGCTCTGATAAATATGAGGATTTACGTAACTTTTAATTGTTTTTTAATTGGAGACCATGATATGGTTATTTTTTACCATTTTCGATGGAATACTCAAAGATCTATAGAACTTCTTATTACTGTTGACTAGTTGTCGTGAAGTCACGTACTCCGTTTCAGGGATTTCGACCATCTTTATTATCGTATGTCAACCTATTCAATATAATTTATTTCAGATTTTGAAATATTCCAGATGCGTCGAGAAACAGAAATACGGGAACTGAGGTCTCGTGACTCGGCCTAACGCTCTCACAGAGATCGCCATAGAGAGAAGAGATTAATAATTTAATGGTTCTCTCATTTCCGTTTGGTTATTACCTCTGTGTTCATTTGGGCAAAGTTGTTAAACGCCTTCTCAAGACTTGCTTATTCTTTGAGAGAGCACTGTGCAGATTGATCAAAAATCGGACATTTTGTTTGTCCTTTTTTGCATTGAGGGTCTAAAATGTCAGCAAAAATTTAAAAAGTGTAATGATACGCAGTTTTATACCGACATAAGCACTTAAAAAAATTGTCATTCGAGATGAAGCGACTTAGACTTTGTAGATTTGAACATCGTCCACCTCCAACTCGGTGCAGGTTTTAAGTAAAAATACAGTATAATCTGGCGATTTCTTCATTAAATCCCTCAGGAATCTTAATTTTCTGTTTTGTAACCGGTTATAAATTTTACTTTGGGAAAGACCATTTAACTGCCACTAGGTCGTTACCGATTGGACTACTTCACAAATTACGCTGGGAATCAAGTGGTCGATCGCTTTGAAGAATATAAAAATTACGTCCCGAAGCTGACAGGGAGAAAATTTAAAACTATTTGTGGGTAATGGACAGCACCTTTTCCCATTTTGCCTTTGGTCACACAGCTTTTAAGCTTTTATTGAAATTTTATGAGGCTTTTGAACATCTTTCTACTCGAGGTTGCAGCTCTGACAACAGTGGCAGTGAAAACATGTTAAAGTTTTCCCAGAGTAATTCAGGCCATTATAAAAAGCCCGAAGTGGTACTCTATTTTCACCTCCTTTATTTCAGTTCAGAACATCCTCTTTGCAATTACCGAGAGGATGTGATCTGACTTAAATTTTTAACTAAGGGAACGCATTCTGTTATAAGCCAACATCTTTATTAGCCTTATACGGAAATGCTTCCACTTTCTTTTTGAAACGGTTACACGGAGAGGTGTAAAGCAGAAAACAGTGTCTTCGTCTGGTTGTTGCAGAAAAACTTATTTACTCTTCTGTAACCAAGATGCAGCGACCAGTCGTAAGTACTTTAGGAACGAAACCTTAGATATCTGAATTTGTACTTTGCAGTTTTGGTCAAAGACCGAAGCTTAAAGAACTCGAGCGATCAAATGCGGCCATTAAGAACGTTTTTCGTTCAGGAAAAGGAACCGTCTTGGGCTGAGGCTTACCCGCCTGCAACCAATAATTCCTTGCTATATTTCCTACACTTACAGTTCTGACATTTTGGGTCGGATACGGTTCTTCTTTGCATCTGTCACTTTCGTCTGACTGAGAATCGACACAAATGCTGCAATTATGCTGGCAGACGTGAAATCAGCTGTGTTAAATCAGGCCTTATGTCTTAGCACCTGCATTTGTTCCTCCTTCAGGTTCCTTGATTTACAGTACAGTCCCTTATTACGTTGCCCAACCAAAAGATTTAAAAAGTTATCTTTTCTTTGGTGAAATACTCAATGAATACAACTTCTAATAACCGCGTACTGAAAGAACGCCTTGGAAATCAAGTTATATGCTTGTACAACTCAATCCCACGTAATGTATGCAACTCAAGAAGTCAGTAACACCCGAATAGGTTGGATAGCCGACCAGATACGAGGTAGTTCCGTCCTTCAAATGCATGGCTGCCTGGAAATTATAAGAGCTCAAGCGTATTTCTTCACAGTCAAGATCAGGTTGTTAACATGAATAGTTGGTTTATATTTTCAGTTAGATCAAACGATAGATTTCGTACGTAAATTCCTTAGTTTTTCGGTTCCATCGACTTCAGACATTAAGCCATATCGTTGACAAACGGGAATCATTTCCCGATTTAGTATAAGACGGGTTAGGTTCGGGGCATAGATACTATGCAACAAATTAACAGCCAGTTGAAGCCTCTGGTTTGCGGCCGACTGTACCGTCCTCAACGTGCCATTACAAGTTAATATGAGCTGCGTCGGACCCTAGTAACCATGTATTGAAAGTAAATTTGGATGTTATTTATGAGAAAGCGGAGGACGTTTCGTGGTTTTCCAACTTTTCTGTGCGTTCCATCACGGTTTCTCGGGTCACGCTTATCATATTGATGCCATATCTAGGTAAATTTGAAGTTTATGGAGCGGCTTACTAAGACAGAGACCTGAAAAATAATGAAGATCAAGTGCTGACTGCTAAGTAATACACTCGTCGGTTGGAACGTGAACTTTATTCCTTTGACTTTGTGAATTCGTAATTAAGTCGGCATTCAACGAAAAAAACGGCCAATTAATACTTGTGTGGCTCAGCACAAATCTTGCTGCAATAACGCTGTGCCACATGTATTTCTTCCGCGCTGTCTGCTACCTTCTCTCATGGCGGAGCCTGAGTGAACATCCGAAACATCAGCCTAGGATACTATAAGTCGAATTGATTGAGTCTGTTTTTTTCTCAAATAACAACGACCAACCCTGAGGTACCTTGAGAAGGCGTTCTGCCGTCTGGTGTCCAACCGCCTCGGCAGAGTCTCCACCGGCGCCGCTGCTGACGGCCAACGATGAGGCATCCATGCCCGAATTGTCTCCATAACCGTTGGTGGCACGCTCACTGCCAACTTCCGCAGCACGTTGTGCGTCCGTCGGCGTTATTCGCCGTTCCGTGTCGAAAATCAGACTACCAATCACCCGGTTGTTTGGATTCACACAAATCTCCACCATATTGCATGTTGCCTCCTCCATGTACGTGGCATCCAGGCGGGACAAATTAAAGTGTTTGAGTGCGTTGCAGCTGTCACCAATATACCTTGAAGTAAGAGGAACATGATATCATGTCTGAAGACCAACCAAGAGGGAAGCAAATTTACAGTTACTTCGTAAGCAATCAGTAACGAACTGGGCACGCTTATCGCTCCTGGTGCTGGGTAACACTCCTCACATAATCTTGTGGAGTGGGTCTTCAGTAGTTCTCTACGTAATTGGGAGAATCGCATTAACTGGCGTAAACAGGGGGGCAAAGATTGGTGTTGGACCTTTGCTCACAATGGTTGTTGGTTTAGTTATTGTGGACTCAATTTATTTTTTAAGCAGTTGTATCCTTATCGTACTTAAACCGCCTCGAAAATTCATTAATGCTTTAGGCACTATTTTGCTGTCGATAGATGACAGAATATGTCGGCCGCAGGACTGTTTGCAGTGGCACTGATCTCTAAAGTCTGTTTCACGGAAGCAGGCTTAAGGCTGTTCGAATTTTTTTCTTTATTTTGACCGGCTCAATTCTCTTAATAATGCTCTCACCAATAAATGCCTAGCCATAATAAAGGCTGCGGCCTGCTTCCATATGAAATTGCCCATTCGTCCGCTGACTAAATACAGAAACAAACTTAATCTCAATTATAAAGCGCATTTTTCGTAATTCGCGGATCAATATTTAGGAGAAGAAGGAAGAAGCAGGACTAGCTCATCAACTAAGCGAAATCGAATGTGAATCCTTTTACACGTGAAACAGTTCATCCATCCAGATGCACCGTCTCATTTGTCGTTACCATCGAATTTATTTGAGCAACAGTGCAAAGGCCATGCCACTCGGAGAAATATCGGATGGGAAAACTGATCTTTTTTGACAGATAACTAACATATTTTCAAAAAACGAGGGAAGGAAGAAATTTGCAAGCCATTGAGCAGGACACGCCTATAGTGTTTGATTGCAAGAAATGTAAGTTGGTCACAATATGGGATATAAAACTTGCACTTTCCTAATCCTTCGCCCAGATGGCGATAGAAAATCTGCATTCGCAGTCCCTCGGCGGTTTCATTTATTGAGTTTGGAGTCCAAAATGTGCCTTTATGCCTTTGCCCCGTTAAACTGTGTTTTCAAACCAAAGTGGTGGTCAACCTTCGCCTTTCCAATGGGAGCAAATGAACTGTCTTGATTCTGATCGTCGAATAGCTACAGCCGCTTCCCCTAGTTTTCCTTTAGTTGGCACGTCTGTACACAGTTCATCACAAGGGACTGTTATTCCTCGTATTCGCTGGGCTCTCCAGCTTAGCCAACTCGGGTTTCGACGCCTAACGGAAACTGATTGGATGCTCAGCAAAAAACCAGCTCAAAACCGACATTTGGAACGTGGGGTGGTATTTACGCTTTCAGCATATGGTTTTAATAGCTGAACTAGAGAGTCGGTCAAAATCACCAGTTCCACTGCGGCTGATCAACATAGGTAGAACGCATAATCTCCATTAGCA
The DNA here is from genome assembly GCA_017591395.1 of Schistocephalus solidus. Classification (NCBI taxonomy): domain Eukaryota; kingdom Metazoa; phylum Platyhelminthes; class Cestoda; order Diphyllobothriidea; family Diphyllobothriidae; genus Schistocephalus; species Schistocephalus solidus. The sequence goes on from WEDG01003828.1 coordinate 186,565, forward strand.
AAAATTGCTATGCTAGATAGGTCCAAAACCTTGTCATGTACCCAGAAACATGTTTATCAAGGGACAACGGGCAACCCGGTGCTATGCTCTTTGTTTCAGCTGTTGGCGGGTGAGTCGTGAGTGGTGTGAGATATTAACCTGGACGCTGTCATTTAACATTATTCGTGATTTGACGCCATTTCAATCCCTGACGGTAGTTATTGGGCAGTCCCCAATCTCCGTACGAGTGACACGGCTCTTTATTAGTACCCATCATGCTCAAACTTTTGACGGTCATTGTCTTTTCCCGTCACTGACCTCCAGGTTTTTGATTGGATCTTTCCCTTCGATGCGTAGACTTTATCTCAATTTTAGTAGGTGCGAACATTCTAGCAGCAGGGATCAACTTCGTTTATAAAGTTTCTCATTAAGGATCAAAATGACTATGTTACGTTAGCTGAGTGTCTGAATATGATTAACGACACATAATGACAAGCAACCAAGGTTCTTACTGGCCTTCCAGAATCTGGCGGTGGTTTCTTCGTAGAAGGAGCTCCAAGATAGATAGCGCTTTCGAGATTTCAAGCATGTTCAGTGTGCTTCTGTTGCCTCATTTAAAAAGTAGTAACATCGGATCTGCAGGAAGATCGCTGCGGGAATTTCTTCACGCAAAGGCTGATTTTTAAATGGCAAATCAAGGCAGCTTGTGAACAGCCCTCATCAATATGCTAGGGTCAGGACAGACTTCTTAGCACCGAGGCACTTTAGGCTAAAAATATCTAATTTACTTGATCTGAGGTCTACATCAAACCTGTCAAGTGCTGATTCACCGCGTCTGTAATAGAAATATCCTCAGTAGTCAAGATCCTGTATGAGCCGTTGCTAGGTCTTTCGGAGAAATCGCCGAAAATTGCTGCGGCAAAGGCGCGTTCGTACTTATGAAGTTTGCAAATGATAGCGCCTAGATTTTACCTTCAGGCTGCCAAGCTGAGTCATATTGTCGAGTAAGTAAATAAGGTTAGCCAAAAGATTGCTGTGCGCCTATTGCTGTTTGAATAAATACCCGATCTGCAGCGACAGAGAATGACAGGTGGCAAGGCACTGATGAACTTCGGTTCGATGAAGTGCTTATGACCCAGCTGCTGGACCCAGTGTGTTGACTGGCTGCGCCGTACTCGAGCGCATATTTGTGTTTCCAGTCCCAGCTGGTAGTCAGGGTTATGATTGACTGGATGAAGGCAGAATAAGCCCGAAGCATACTGTATCAATCTACCCATATTTTCTGTCGTTTGTCCTCTCGGCATGTTAGCTAATCTCCAGTGGCATCCAAGGTTTGACAAAGCTTCGTAGAGCACCAATCTCTTTAATGCATCCCAGGGCTTGACTAGATCTTGGAAAATGACTTATGCAGGATTAGTTTGACCTGGTGATTTGACTTTATGGTTGTTTAACCAGATTAATGGCTAAGGCCCAGTCGAATATCTTACACCTCTGGGGACAGTCACTTTATGACATTGGCCCTCCGAAGTTGCATGTATTAAAAATTTCCTAATACTGAGTGGGGCGACGAAAGGTTCAAAGTTAGTGAGTGAGTTTACCAGCCCCACACATCCGAGTTGGCGCCTGCGTGCTAACTGACTTTTTTCTTGCTGCATGGGCAAATGACCGTGTTGTATATCGTCTGCATTGGAGGCTACTGAAAAAGATGCGAGCATAATGACACACAACTGCTTCGAGGTTATTTTGTTTCCACTGAGCCAGTCATAACCCTGAGCATTATCCGGGGCCAGAAATATGAGCCGTAGGAACTGTTTATACAGCCTCCCGATAGGATGGGGGAACACGAATGCCTGGTAAAACAGGTGGTTTTTAGCTTCGTTCCAGCGAAATTAGAGTTAGCGTCAAGGTTAAGTTTAGTATTGCTGATAAGATTAGAGTTACTGTTAAGATTAAGGTAGGTTAAGGTTAAAATTAGGGTTTAGGTTGGGTTAGGCTTAATGGTAGGCTTAGAGTTAATATTAGGGTTACGGTCAAGGTTTGGGTTAGAGATGGTGTCAGAGTTAGGACACAGGAATATTCACGCCTCCCGAAATTTAGCGCAATGCCATCTGTATTGCGGGGCGTTCCTAGTCCCTAGCTGCTTTCCACTCTATAGAGGTGCACGTGCACTTGGTGCAGACGATCCATAGAAGGAATAGATCTACATCAATTCATGAACACCTCGCAACACACAACCTCCGAATGATTGCCAGAGGCCTTCAACAGAAACAACATACCAGTTTGAATTCGGTAAAGTTATGATACGGAGTCAGTTACTCGATGCATGTCCGTTCTGTTATCAAGAATACATTAATCCTTAACTTACTGATAAACTGCAAAAATATTCAGTCTTGACTATGCCAATTTGGAGTTAAAACATCTTAATTAAACTGGAAACCTTTAATTAACCGAAAGTGTCTCTTCAGGAGCTACAACGTACCACAGGAGGATATAAAAGTTCAGAGCAACAGACTAACATTGTTATTGTGACTCACCAGTGATAAAGCCCCCTAGCAAATTTGTGGCCGGAGTTGGTTTGACCGGCTGGAATAACCTTGTCCAGTTTATCAAGGAGAACAGAGACCTTTGAAAGCTGGCCCATCCGACGATACGTTTTCACCAAACGAATTAAGGCCTCAGCGTCGTCTAAACAAAAATACACGGGCCTTAAGACCTCCCTAAGATTATGCGTAAAACTTCAAGCTGGAATGGAAAATTGAGTGTGAGTCTTCACGATGGGTCCTCAGCAATGGCGAGGGGCCATTAAAAGTTCATTCCGAGTATACTACTTTGGGTTTCTGACGCATGTAGTTAGATTATACGTAGAATAAGCTCTTTCTTAAAAAGTGCAAATTCACTTAGTAAAAGGACCACTTTTTCTTGTGGAAGCCCAGTTAGACAGGGTGAGGGGGCTTCGGTGAGACAACAAGTAAAACTAATTCCTTCATGAGAAAGGTTTCTCATTACAAAGGCTAAGTTAAATAAACAGTGACCAGTCATATCATAGAAGACGACTGGTGCTTAGCTTCCAGGTTTTGAGGCTTGTCGTTTAATGGTCTTTAGAAGTCGTCTCTAAGTTACCAGCGACAGCCCCTGAAAATCGCAAACCACATTTGTGGCAGTGAATCAGGTGCAGATGCGATGGCATGGGAAAACCAATCATGAAAAAATTTCGGATGGTTAAAATAAAAGTTTTCTAAATTTATTATGGTCAATATCGCATCAGTAAGCTCTTTCAATATTTTTTACCATTCATTTTAGGATTTACCTGATATATGTAGTTTAACTTGGGGCTCAGGCAGAAAAGTTTAGTTATATTCAATTCCAACTAGCTCGTGTATAAACATTCCCTAAATCTGATTGTATATATTTTTCAACCCTAAGAAATTGGAATGAATATTTACGCTTTTTATATCGCTGATAGGTAGAAGACTGATTGAATCTCTACCGCCTTTTTTTCTAAGTTTTTCACCAGTTATCGAAGAACGAACACTTGGAATATTGTGAACTCTGATTTCAAATGAGTATGTATTCTGTTGTATAACCATAAAATCCTATGGGAAAAAGTAATCTGGAGCTATATTTCGAATAAAAACTTTAAAATAACCGCAAGATCAGTTTGATAATACAATGAACATTAACTTTAAGGACGTCCCGTTGACACAGTTAAATAGGCAATAGGCACTTGTCAATGTTCTTTGGTAACGATGCCATCAGTGAGCAGATAGTGGATTGTAGACAGAGATCTAGGAAAACCTGACAGCGCGGTTTTTGAACTAACAGACTTCTCCCAGATTAACCGAGTTTTTCCCAAGTGGGTCAAATGAATTATTCAAGTCTGTCAAACCCCCTAATTACTAAATTGCGCCTGGAAGTCATGTGGTGAATTCTAGATTGTTCACATAGAAAATCCTGCTTTGACAGTCAGCTTACTGTATCAGAACTGGTAGATTCCATACTTTGCAGTAGGTGGGTCGGGTAGCCTGATCCAAGTATGATTAAACTCACGGCCCCCCAGTGGGGCCTCGTAGCCCATGTGGCTAAAGCATTGGCTGTGCTAAAGCCTTCGCCTTGCTGGCGTGGGTTCGAATCCCAATGAGGCCACCGAGATTTTCACAAGTGGGTCAAAAGCTTTATTCAAAGCTGCCAACATCCTCTACTAATTCATTGTGCCTGGTAGTCATCTGGTGGATTCTAGATTGATTGCTTAGGAAATCCTGCTTGGATAGTCAGCTTACTGTATCAGATTTGGTGGATTCCATACGTTGCAGTAAGCTAGATATTTAGCTTAACCAAATTGTGATTCAACTCACGGCTCCCGGGGGAAACTCGTAGCTCAGTGAGCTAGAGCGTTGGCTGTACTAAAGCCTTCACCTTGCTGGTGTGGTTTCGAATCCCACCTAGGCCGCCGAGTTTTTCACAAGTTGGTCAAAGAAATTATGAAAAGCTGCGTGGGTTCGAAGCCCGCTGCGTTCGCCCGCCACTTTTCACAATTGGGTCAAATTAATTTGGAAACTCCTGAGGCTAACAAGTCAGCCATGCGGTGAACTGTTTTATCTAGTAGAGAAGGCCGTTCTAGGCTTCTTGTTGACCAGTGACTTATTTTCCAAACTGTGTTTAGTAAAAATATTGCATAAATACCTGTAAAACAGCCCTTTTGGTTTCGGGAATGCGCAGAGTAAAGGAAACCTAGCGCTGTTCATCCGAATGATGGAGATTGTCACATTTCTAACGTTATCATCTGTGTAACGTAATAAGAGTAGGTGGTGACTGAACAACAGTGAACGACCTCTTAATTCCTATTATATCTATATTTCTGTTCCGTTTAAACAATGACCTAAGACTTCTAGCTTCGGTAGTTGGCAGACGAGTATATCACAAGCAAAACACCCATGGCTTCCCTTGGAAATTGTTACCATTCAAAGTCACGAAAGCAAACATTATTTCTAATCGGCTGATACCCCAGTGCCTCATAGACACACTGAAAAGCGCGGAAATCAGTGAAGGTCTTATCTTTCTTTGGCAATTTGTAAACCAAAACCATCCTCCCTAATGCAGACACAGCTGGTGGTTGAGGAAAAATTTTATTTTTATTTGAACTATCGCTCACTCAAAGATGCTCTTTGATGATACCCTCCAGGACAATAGTAATATCGAAATGCGTCCCTTCGATTGGGTTTAACTTGTCTTCTCTTTAAGCCTCTGTGCTTTTTCGCTTGCCTACTTTGCATAGAGACAAGTAATCTACAGTGAACATCCTTGTTTCAGATCTTGACTAGATCAAACTACGTTGGCATCTTTGTTCGGGTTCCACGCCTTCTGGTTCCATATTCTTCGCGCATGGATGTCTACACTCGCCACTTCGGAAATTAAAATCATACTAGACCTCGAAACCATAAATTCATACATTTTGATGAACGGAGTGTTAAATGGGTATTTTGTGACGCATCAGATTCTAAAATTCATTGTTTTTTATTTTAAGGAGGCGTAGGAAAATTTACATCTAACCGACGTTGAAGCTTTTAATGTTTCATTGGTTTTGGACAGCATTCTTACCGGGCTCTTCTGCAATGTGCTTCTCCAAATGAGGACAGGCACCAGCGAAGTTGCCCTCGGTGGTTTGCAAGTCGGACATAATTATAGCAGCTGGTACGAACTTCACGCCACAGTCACCTACCCGCACGGGATAGGTGGACTGTGTCGAACCCCCAGGAGTCCGTTCGGCAACCAGAGGATGAAACATCTCCAAACGTACCTCCAGCGTATGTTGCCGGTCACGCTTCAGCTGGGGAACAAGTTCTTCCTGCAAAAGAGGAGATCACAGGTTAAGTCTAGGTTTGAAGAACGAGAAATACTCTCCTTTGGCGTAATTTACCGTGCGAGTGCCAGCTGTATGAGTGTGTTAAGAAGTGATGTTCACTTATATAGTTATTGCAAGAATACTAGAAACTTTTTATGCTTAGCAACACTCCGATATACTATTTTATTTCTTTGAATGTTCCCTATTTATTAGCTCATACTGGTAGGTTATAACATGCTGCGTTTTTACGTGTGCTGTGTACTTGTCTCGATTGCGATCGTGCCTGCTCTAGCCGGCCTCGATGATGGCACGGATTGGGCCTCTCCACGCGCGACTATCCGCGGCAGCAGGCCTGGACAGTTCAATTTATTCTCTTCGCCAACGACTGAGGCCGAATACTGAATGTCTAATAACTATTTCCATGTCCTGACGAACTATGTTGAGCCAGGTCTTGAGCTGACCCCCTCTTCAACGCCTACAAGTGGGTAGCGGTGCTGGATCGAGGGCAGTAACAACGAATTCATGAGGCAGGCGAGGAAGAACGTGCTCAAACCAGCTCAGCCATCGTTCTTGGATGGCTCGGGCTATCCTTGCGATGTTTTTGCAGCGAGTACGGACTGTCTCATTTGAGACTAAGTTGGTGTACTTCACTCAAAGGATGGTCCTCAAGCCGTGGTGATCAAATACCTCCAGTTTTCACTCATCTTTAAGGCGCACAGCTTAGCATTCAGAGCTATAGAGAAGGACAGGCCGGACGGATGCACAGTACAAGCGAATTTTTGTGGCGACCGACATATCGTGTGGCGTTCATAGGCACTTTCTAAGACTTGCGAGAACCCGACGAACAGCATTGATTCGGGAGACACCCTCCTTACTCTGCCCGTTCAAGAGCAACCTCTCCTTGGGGTATTCGAAACTGTCTACCGCTTCAATTTGGCAACCGTCAATCTCTAGACTTGCCGTATTCTGTGTAGGGATGCAGCTCATAAACACTTTGGTCTTCCCAGCATTTATTGACAAACCGATCGATTTAGTGACCTCATTCACCAGCGACATGATAAGCCGTAGATCACCGAAGTTTGAAACTGGTAAGGCATTATCATTGGCATGATCGAGGTTAGTCAGCCAGTGTCCGGTTGCAAGCTCAACACCGTCCTCTTCATGTAGGACCTTCCCAAGAATCCGGTCAATAGCGTAGTTAAACAGGATGGCCGAGAGGATACAACCTTGTTGAATGCCAGAATGAATACCGAATGGTTTTGACCAAACCTCGTGCAGTGGTTGAGCTGTAATTGACCTTGATCATGGTGATGATTTTCAGTAGCACACCATCTAGTGTTATTATCGGCCATAAGGATTCACGATGGCTGGAATCGAACGCGGCGGCAAGGTCGACAAATCAGGGTGCCTGTGTGTCGACACATGACTTGTAGATTTCAGTGGTTATGCCGTCCTCGTCAAGTGCCTTTTGTTGCGCATCCTTGGTACGGCATCAGCGAGTTCTCCTTCAGGAGGGACATCGCTTTATGCTGCATAGGCAGGAGAGGGAGGAGACTCCGCTGCAGATGGGAACGAGTAGGTGCTGGGTACGGTATCGAAGTTGAGAAGGTGCTCGAAGTGCTAACGCCAATGCTTGACCTTGGCCAGTTGTCAGCAATAAAGCCGCTATTCACGTCTCGAACAGAGTCGCTCAGTGTAAAGGGCTTACCACTAACTTGGCTGATAATTTGGTAGAGTTTTCACGTGTCACCTATGTTTGAGGCCTGTACAATGGAGGTCGCTATTTCAGCCCAATATCCCTTTCGGTGTTCCCTAGCCGATTTGGCCGTCATCTTTTGGAGTTGATGGAGGGAAGCATCGTTGCGGGACCTGGCTCGAGCCGTCGGGGCAGACAACTGCAGGGTTTTTCCGCTGATCCAGTCACTGTGGCTGCCTCCTAGGCTAATGTATTCAGTGATGACCACTCATTACTGCCTTCTCCGTCTACTCGGATCATAAAACAGGACCGGATTTCTCTGTCCAGGGCCTCGGTAGTGCCGGGTTGCCGGATTTTGGCGACATCGAGGCGTCTAGCACGTGAAATTTAGGGTGCGGGTGAGAGGTGCACTTTCAAGCGTGTACCAACGAAAACCTGTTTATACCCATGGGCATTACCATACGAAACATCGACCTGCTATCACGAACCCAGCTGCGGAACCTTGAATGGGCTACGGTGTACACAACTAAACTGGCTGTATGACCGTCGTTCGAATACCAGGTCAGCAGGTGTTTGTTGTGGTGCTGGAAGCGCGTGTTCGTGATAAAATGTAGGTCCTCATAAGCCAAGTTCAACATTCTCCCACCATTGAGATATTAACAGTAAATCGGCTCTTCCATGCTGCTTTTGGGCGCCACAAAAACTGGCAACGAAATTTCAGGAGAACATGGAATTACCCTGTCGAATGAGTTGGTTGAAGTGAACCAGAAGGTATCCCAGAGCACATGATGGTAACAATAGCAAAATTTTCAGCATATGGTTCCATATCAATTTTATTCGCCAGTGCTACGAGCGTTGTTTAAGAAATGCAGACGCATAACACGCGTGTATTCTTGCATCTTTCAATCAAACTGACGTTGATGCTTCCGAAAATCTACCGTGAAATTTTCCTTTGCATATCATTCATGCTCTCATTTTGCCTATTCAATGACTATGAAAGAACAACACTACCGGAATGCTCAGCTTGTCTATCAAATGCGGTCAAACTGGGCAGTTGAGTATTCAATGCTACAGCAAAGAAAATCATGCGGGTCATATGGATCACAATTCATCAACCTGAAGCAAAGCGAGTTTCAGACAGGTCTGCTCGCAGGGTGCTCGATCTCTGGAAGCGAGGTGACAGCGAGCGAGAAGCGATAGGGCAGCAGTATGCTTTATGCGGTCAAGTAGATCTGGTGAATGCATCGAATTCATCTCCTTGATGGCGGCGTTGCAGCACTCTATTGCCAACTCGAGATTGCCTGGTGGCCTAGCAGGTGTTGCCCGTGAGTTCTCATCTCCTGCTCCGGCCTCTTCTTTGTCTTTGTACCGAGACTTCTCACGTGTGGGTGAAGTGCTTTCTAACGCTCCATCAGCCGTTGATAGGTGAACATCAAGGCGCACTTGTGCCATGCAGATGAGGATGCTAAAAGAGAAGGGTTTAAAACTTTCGGATTCATAAAATTGAAAATCCAGTAGCATTCATCTTCCAAAGATATTACCGGCAAATACATACAGTCTAGAATGACAATCATATTTAACATGGCATTGCCAATTAGCCTTACCCCAATTCTGGTCTAAAAAGATATAAGAGTTAGATTGTTCCGTTCGTTTGACCCGTTAATTTTAGACTGCACCTGAATTTTAACTGAGTCAAGCCTTGGCAGCTACGATCACAAAAATTCAAAGTCAAGTGAGATTGCTGTTCGCGATTAGGCTTGCTTTTGACCTGAAATCCGGTGCGTCTGCATTCAGGACATTTTGAAATCGAATATCTTATCAAAATTGATGGCTAAAGCCTGGTTTTACGGTTCAGTGACTCAGCTTACTGACATAATAAGACATCGCGGTAGTAAATGGACTCAAATTACAAGGACGGAGGGTAAAGTTATCTAAGTCAAGGGGCTGGTGGCCAAAAAACATAAAAAGCGATGACGTGTCAGGGCTGGCATTTAATTAGCTCAAGAGAGGGCTTGACAGTCCAGAAATCATCCATTCCCGATACCCGAATCTTCTTCCTTATCTGCAGTAAGTGTCCAAATACTTTTTGGCATTTTGAAACTCGTTCCACTTGTTGGATATCTATTTGAACCACCCACTGGAGGGTTCACAATTGCCGCAATATATCCGCACATTAACTGAAAGATAATAAATAACCGTAGAGGGAAGGCATCGTAACGTGAACACCACCTCCATTTCATAAATTAACCCTACTCAGTACACGTCATTGGAAAGACAGAGGAATATAATTTACCTCCTTCGATAATGAAGGTGGTCTTCCGGTAAAATTTAGAAATGCCAAATAGTCTCCTGTCCTAACCTTATACTGAACCGTAATCCTGCTCGAAAACCTCACCCTAATTTAAGCCTAAACAAATCTCCAATCCTAAAATCAATGAAAATTAGCAAAGGCCCCCGGAATTGAAGGGTTTCTTTTTCCATGTCTTGCCCTTCCTAATCTTCAGTAAAATTCCAAAGGTATTCCGGTACTTTTCAACCTCCTTCATCTGTTAGATACCTATTTTAACCACCCATTCACGCTTACAGATCCTACCGACTAGTAACAGTGGCAATAATAAACTCCTTGAGTTTTGTCTGAGCTACGACTTTTAGGGTCAGTCCCAACATTTTCATTTACACCTGAATCAATGACAACAAGCTTTTACAGAGCCATCGTGTGATACCTACGGGACCAACAGCTCATAGTTTAGCTCATCATTATGTTCAATCCTATTGAACCTTGACTAAAATTTCTTCTCGTCTGCCCATTCATTTCACCTTAGGTTTTGGTTTAACCGCTTCTTAGTTTAGTAGCAGACGGAAATTCCAAGTTTCACTTTTGTCCGCGAAGCGTCTCGACGAAAACCAATACTGCGCTGGCACGGTGAAAATAAACCTTCGGCTAAGAGGCATAAGACGGAGGTCATACACTGACTAGGGAGGGTCTGAATTGCATCTCCAACTGTGGCTTCCTATGAAGATTCAACGCATCAGACGTTCAAGTATGCGATTGGGAGGTAGAAAAAATGAACTAGTTACCTTGCGAGACTCCTTTTACAGGCTCGGACAAGGTCAGTGGATTCCTCGGCGCAAACACTCTGTATTATGCTTGTTTGCTTGAGCTTGGCTCGATCCAGTGTCTCCAACTGTTCTTCTTGCCTTCCTTGCTGACCGTAGATAATAGCTAGGAGGACGAGAACATCGGAAGACCGCTGAAGATCGACTGTTTTGGTACCTGAAAGGGGAAAACCGTTTTCTCTCCTAAGTCGTACACGGATGGAACGGAGAAATTAACTGAAACCACACTTATCGCCTGTTTATGAGCCTACGCAAATACGTTTGATCACTTAAAAATAAATGTCCACCAACAATGATGTCTGGTATCAGCTCTTGGCAAGTTCAGAAACATTGTATGTTCGATTTAAAGCTTTGCTTCTGCTTACCTTGACATACACTTTTTTCTCTTTTTAGATAGACAGACGTCCAGATCGCTCTTCTCCTGGACATTAATTACATGTTGCATCTGCAATAATTGTGTGTTTCTCCTCATCCGTTGGGTTTTTTGCTTCTAAACAACGCAACAGCATGTTGCTCCCGACTTCTCGCAACCCTGACGCGATTGAAGACTAGCGGTGGTTATAAACCACTTCATCTGCACTTACCCGAGTAAAACAGCAGGATGACCGTAAAAAGCCTTATGAAACACGTGCCTAGAAGCGTGCTTAGATAAATGTGAGACCAAAGGGACTTCTGACATTATTTACACGATTTTTGTTAACACAGGACAGCATGCCGACGCCAGATACATTTATGGTGCTTTTCGGACATCGGAGACTCCGTAAATCAGATTCCCGAATCAGCAAATGCCCCTATCCTCTTGTTGTTATGTGCGAATTCTGGTGAAATGTTTGCTGTGGATCAGGGAGCGTGGTGGTACGCTTGGGTGCGGATTTCACCGTGCCAGCCCCCTGCGCCCGATCCGCCTCCGGTTTTCTTGACTTTCTCTTTACATCGGGCACGAGAGAGAGAGAGAGAGAGAGAGAGAGAGAGAGAAGAGAGAGAGAGAGAGTGCGTCAGATACAGCGCAGGTCTATTATTACTTAAAACTAATTCACGCGCAAGTCGCCAAGCTTGGTTTCGGCCTGCTTTGCAGTACTCGGTGGACATCCTCGAACTTCACTGTTTAACTTTCACAAAATCTGTATCTACCAATGTTAATTCGTAGGTTAAGTGCGAAAAATGGAGTGATCCAGAAACGTCAACATATTTTGGGAAGTCATTTCGTTACTGTTTATCCAAGTAAGACAAAATATCGATATTTAGTAGAACGTATGTGGGCTGATTAATTTAATAGGTTGGTTTTAACAATATGAGCATAAGTGACGGCAGTGAATACTTTCGCCTCAACTATGTAGTTTTTAATAAAGTGAGAAAATTACGCAAATAAGCGCCACGTAACCTCTGATGATAGGTCGCTAATGGTGTGGACATAATGGAAAAGTCCGTTCTGTTGTGAGGCATACTCCATATATTTAAGAAAACATGCTCTCAAATTTTGTGAAGAATGCAAGTGTAATTTTTAAATGAGCTGCTTAAATTTGATTTATTTATTTTTCTTCAATTTATACTGATATTACTTAGCCAATTCCTTTTTTTAAGGAACACTAGTTCAGCTATATTATCGACTCGACCTGGCATTATTGACAATTGCACAAATGTATACACTGAATGTTCTCTTTCACAGTTTTTGAGGTATCTCTTCATGATTAACTTGCTGGATTAAACTGTCCGACTGCCTTTGCCTATTTGGCTTGCACTGTATGTTCCTTGGTTATTCATTTGGAGAAGTGCAAATATCTGACTAGGAAGTTTTCTGGTGACCCATGTGGAATTTTTGCTAGCCAGGCACGAGGCGGTGGATACAACCAATCCTCTTTAATTGTGAAACAAAACAGAAGAGCATCCATTGGCAAAAATTCAAATAAGTAACCACGTAACGAATTAAGGGATTCACTCATGAGTTTCAATTTCGGCCAGGATAATTGTTGAATGTGGAGACTTTAAGAAATTAAAAATGCCTACCTCCTATGGACAAAAATAATACCTTTATTCTGATTCGGTCAAGATGACCCATGATAAGCCAAAGTGAGTAAGGAATCTACTCTGGTAAATAGTCTCGAAAGGATTAATGAGTAAACAAAAGGTCATCGTCAACCGGAAGCTCTATATGGGTAATAATAAGCATCTTATTTTTCTGTCTTCATCCTTGTGTCTAATAGTAGAAACAAGAACATGTTTTCTCCGTTCTTGTAGACTTAGGAAGTGGGTAAACGTTTTTGATTTTTTCAAAGATGCTCGTCTTCATATTTCAAAAAAGGTCGGTTCAACTGATTAACCATGGGCGGCTTTAGGCAGTTGCGAATAAACTTTGCTTTCCAATAGAATTGCTAGAGCATTTAACTGATTTTACTCTGGGAAAATTTTTTTAAAAACTGCCTACAATCTTCACAATTAATTAGAAACTTTGCAAAATATTCTCTCTGTAAATATGAGAAATCGGCAAAGTCTTCACCATCAGTTTAAAGGTTTTGCTAATTTTGTATGTTTGGGTTAAACGCCTCAGATATGAAAAAAACTAGCGTTTTATGGTTGGAGCGTTGCTGTAAACTTTTTCCAGCTTTGAAAACAATTATTTCTAAAGTTAATGGTGACTGCTGTTTGTCAAGGTATCGTAGTGGTTTTCAAGAATAAATTATTTGAATTAGGGTGCGTGGAAATATAATTGGAAAACGCAGCACTGACTGATACTTCACTGCTTTCTTAGATTTAGGTTAGTTTTATGTGATAAAAAAAATATCTGATCACATATTCATGACTAGATTACAATTTTCTCAATTGAAAAACCCGCTTTATGACTTTAAAATTAACGTTGTACTGTAAATATTAATTCAGTTAAGCACTAATTGCCAGTGCCATTATCCATTTCTCTCTCGCTCAGGTAACTGTAAAAACAATTTCCGAATAATGGCACTTGGTTCATAGATATTCCTTTTATACGGGGAACCTTCCTAAGAGTCTGAAATTCCATTAGGAAGGCTGTTTTCATTAACATTATTTAGCTTCCGGGATACGACTGCTGGATAGACGTACTCCTGGCCTGTAAAGGCAGTTTACCGGAGCACTACGCACCAAACTAAACGCTACTATGCTGCACACCAAGATCGGCTTCATCTTTCCCATGCTGGCATAGCACAAAAGGGCCTGATACTCTGGCATATGCAAGTCAAAACAAAAACATCCACTCCCGGTTAGAGGATCTGTGGAGCCTTTATATCGAACGTTGTGGGATGCATGCCTGTAGGAGGAAAAAAGGCAATTTATGCCTCCGCAGTGCACTAATTGTTTCTTTTTCCATCTGCAGCAGTCGAAATCATCGCTTTTGCCTCCTCCGACTTCAGCCTCCGCCAGGCCCACTTTGCCTCCCATGCAAACCAGCTACCCATAAGGAACCAAGGTTGGTGACAGGGGCCTTATGCCTGTATACCCAAAACTATGTCTGTGCGTTTATGTGAAGCCCGACAAGAAGCGTATGCGTGCCTCTCCTTTTTTCATGGTTGATGTCTTATTGGGCGACGTCTTTGGCAGCCAACAAGTCGCCAATGGCAGTGGCGCACCAACGTATGGGGCGCGTAGGTGCGAACTTAATAGGAGGGGGGGTTCAGACGGCCGCACGAACTTCAAGTGTGTCGATGATTGGTTGAAACTACAAAAAGGCTATTTTTGTTCTGCCGCGCAGTGAAAATGGCGAAAATCAATCACCGCGAAGGTGAGGGTGGCTCAGGGTCGACGGCAAGGCCGGGTCCAATTTGGTTTTTCCCGGAGAATGTTCAAGAAACATTTTACCTGACTGTGCCAACAACGGAAGCGAGCTTAACTGACGATGGACCAACTGTCGTTCTGTCATGAAAGCGTATCAACAATAAAGTGTAAAGAGATTGGAGGGGTCATTTCTGGCTTAGTTGTAATCAGCAGTTGTGCGGATCGGTAAGGATGACTTATGTGCCCCCCTAAACAGTACATGGAAGTAGGAACGCCCAAACCTTAAAAATAGCCCTCCACATAGTTCCGAAAATTTTAATATTCCCATTTCCTAAGCCTACAATTTATACCTAAACCATATCACTTATCTTAATTATAACTCTACCCTAAACATAAGCCCTACAGTTCACACTAATTCTAGTCTTAACCTTAAACGTAACACTCACCCATACCATAAACCTAGCCATATTTTTCGTGCAATTTGGCACAAATAAACTTCTATTATGGGCGACTCTTATGCTCACGCTTTTTTTAGGGGGCCATGTAATTCATGTTCATCGGCGGACATAATATTTGAACACACGTCATAATGGTCACTATGCCAAATCATCAAATTTGAGTACAAAATCCCAATGCTCTGGTTTTATGTTTTAACTCACTGCCATGGAGCCGATTCAAGCAATCAGAGAGTAGATTTTCCTTCGCAGATTTCCAATTTTCTTGACAGATATGCAGAATAGGTAGCGCCAAAAACTCGCATATGTAACACCCGCACCCATATCATTTAAATAAACGATAGAATGATAAGCAGGGAATATTTGACACAGTAAAACTTTTTGACTGCAAATGCTATTTTGAGATAAGTAAGTACGTACGTTTACTTTTAGATTTATCAAGTCACTATTCTATTTGACAGACAAGGAACGTACTAAGCCTGTACTGAGTTGTTCTACTGAAAGTTGCACCATCTCTTTTGATTGCGAAAGATAGCAAAGTCGATTGGTAGTAATTCTGTTACCAGACGAGCAACTGTTTTTTTATTATTGTGGCAACGGAACACCGACTATGGCAGTATAATGTGATTTCTGATTATCAGACAGATCCTTTTCTGTATTACAGAGAACAGAATTTGAATCCACCGGACCATATGATTGCTGAGCGCTTAGGATTTATGAAGCCTCTATTTTAACCAGCTTGTACTCTCTGGTGACAATCATGAGCGCGGACTGTTGACTCAGACAGTTTAAAATGTATTAGAACTCCTGTATATTTCTATGCTCCCAAGTTCTCTCAATTGGAGGGACTTTAGTTTTTTCCGGCATACCTCTTTTTTGTTTTAGAATGTGCTTTCGGTTTCGTCATCTTGCTTTCCGTCTTGTACTGAAATTACTCTTTGAGATAGTAAGTGACGTTGCATCAGCTTCCCAATAAAGTATCTACCTTAAACCTAATGACACCTGCAATCGGATCCCTGCGATACATGAAGAATCTCTAATTAAGAGATTTAAAACTCCGAATTTTGTTTAACAGTAAGAGTTAAATAACAGTGAACACTTTAATGCTGTTT
Source organism: Schistocephalus solidus (assembly GCA_017591395.1). NCBI lineage: Eukaryota > Metazoa > Platyhelminthes > Cestoda > Diphyllobothriidea > Diphyllobothriidae > Schistocephalus > Schistocephalus solidus. The sequence goes on from WEDG01003828.1 coordinate 202,504, forward strand.
TTAGGGAAAGGTAACTAGGTACTTTGAAAGATTGGATTTGGGGGAAGGTTGGAAGATTGGCATTAGGATTCCGGCAATAAATTTATTATGAATGCATTGGGAATTCACTTTCATAATTGGTGCAGCTAAGCTCTGAGACCGCAGGCGAACAGGCCGTGCAGCTTATCTTCTAGGTGAATGGCGTCTGGGGTTCAGCAATTTACATAAAGTTTCATTTTGCTCTTGTTATTCTACTAATGCCGATAAGGAATGTCGTAGGCTTTGGCGTACGCTGTGGAGCAGTGAGCTCTGAATTTAAGGTCTGAATGAACAAAGTAAGCTGTCGTAGAGACTTTTTAATTTATCTCCAAATGGTATCCGGAGTGCAGTTGTAAGAGGGCTGAAGGTTGACAGGATAAACAAGAAATACTTCAGCTCATTAACAGAAATATAAACGTGAAAAAGGAAAACGAAATTCTCTTACTGTCTATTAGACTGTTGTAACTGTCCATTAACAGTTCCTCGGCCTTCGAGAATTGACGCAGTTTAATGAGAAGCACGATGAGGTCGGACTGGAGGCATAACTGGCCTCCGTGAACCGCCGACTCGTAGTACGCAATCGCTCTTTCATACTCGTGCGTCATGACAAGGGCTTCGCCCATTTTACTAGCCAATGTCAGGTCGTCGGGATTTTTGCGTAGCACAGCTTCGTACACTTCGATAGCCTTCTGCGGATCCTGGATCTTCATGTAGGCATCACCAAGGAGAAGTTGAGATAGGGAGTTGCCCATCGTTTCGACCATTTCCCTTAGGGAACAGAATGAAAGGCGGAATTCGCGTAAACTTGATTACAATTGGTAACTCCCAAGGAGGCGTGCAAACCTTTGGATGCTTAAGTGGTAAATTTCGTGTTTTTAAACGTTAAAAGCAGCTCGTTGCCGACATTCTTCGAACGCACTCTGCAAGCCCTCAATAATTTCAAATTCACACTGCTTTAAAGTCAGCAAAAAGCTATATATCCCACCACTTTTTTCATATATCCGATAAAAAGGATTATTACAAAGCATTTTGGCGTCTCAGTTATTATCCTTGTTAAATAGTGACTTTCATGCCTTCAACTGATTAACATAAAACACGACGTTACGTTTTGACATGAGCAACTTATCGAAAATATTTGCATTATATTACAATCATAACTCTTACCTAGCGCCTTCCAGACTGACCACGCGCCACCGTTAGCTGCGCCCAGACTTAACAATCGCTAAAGTGTTTATTCAGCCCCTCATCAGAAAGAAATCTGAAAAGGTTCTTACTCCATAAAAAAGAAGCCAAAATATTTCAGGTGTCGAAACTATCACCATATGGGCGTCCAGACGTTGTTTCCTTGGGAGTCATTTTAACTCTGTCATAGTAGAGAATAATTTTTGGCATGGCTACCTAGACTATATCCGCCAGTAAGGGCCTTTATCACTATTCTAACATGCCAGACTTAATCGTTATGAAAGCATGCAGACGCAATCGACAGTTAAATGAAATTGCAAGGACAGCCATAGTACAAGGGGCATTACTATTACATTTTTAACATTTGTAAAATTATCACGAGGTCTGGGAGTGATTAACGCTATTAGATTATCACTAAGCCTAACTAAAAGCTATGCTGAACGTCGTGAAGCTTTTGGAGTGAGACTTTATTCTGATTGTTCTCCCGAAAATATTTGGTTGATAAGTCGTTAGCGAACTCTGATTGTATATGGTGACATGTGGGAACTGTCACAAGTGCTTGAACTCATCATGCATGCCTGACAGTAGATTCTCTTAAAACGTCGATGATTTTATCCTCTGCTGAAGCTACAACCTTATCACGAGGTGCTAGAAAATTTGAATAAAATTAGTTTAAAATGGAGTACACACGAGGCAAAGGCTAATCAACGAAAGCACTGCAGACTGCCACTTGCTTCAGCCCAAGGTCTTTTATTAATGCCTCGAGTCCTTGCCCTACGGGATGTCGTACGTCCGACTACAGCAGCAGCAGCAGCAGCGAAATCGGCCTTGGTCCGCTCAGTAAATGTCAATTAACGGGTCTGTCCTCGTTGCATAACCTGGATGCCTAGTGTTCCCCGCGCACAGTCAGACTACGGTAAACACTTTCCACCTGCCTTATTGCGCTGGTAGTGCGCAGGTCAACTTTTCCGCCATAAAGGGACACAACGTGGAGGCACATATTTCTGTCTAGGGCAAAGCCCACCAAGCACGGTCACAGCTATTTGAATTCGCTCGGGTCAAGGGAGTTGGGGGGGGGCGATTTGTTCACCTGACGTTGGCCTGTCCATGGTGGAGGTTCATGTACGTGCGTACGAAATTGCATATCCACGACAGAAACAGTCCAAGCATCGACCAGGTCGGGGCCGGTTATACGTTAATGCTCGCCTTTCATAGGTGTTATATAACACGCACACATACAAACACACACACACACACACACACACACACACACACATACACACACACACACACATATATATATATATATATATATATATATATAAACTTTCTCACAGTCATGTCCATCAAGCTTCAGAGGCCAACCGCCGTTGACCTCAAATGATCTTCAGCTTTGGGAAGCGAAATCGCACAGCCTGTACTCTTGAGCCTGCAGAATAAACTGCGTGCTTCGGTTAGTTAGCCAGGTTACGACAAACAGCGAGGACAAGGGGGAGAAGTTAAAAGGGCAGGCAATAACGCGCCAGCTATTTCAGTCTGTCGACCACACTTGATAAAACACGTCCAGAGACGATGATCAAAATTGTTGTTGTGGGAACCATACCAAGCATAATCTTCCCAGTACCTATTCATCCAAAAGCGCTTGGCAATTTATTAATCGAGCATAATTCGGGGATAAATAATGAGAAAGAACCAGTAATTTCCGGCCCATGGCAATAGAAACCTGCAACGACAGTCAGAAATTGTAATTAGCATTGAATATGAAAAGTAAATACTTTCTTAAGTTTCTCCTTTCTTTACCTTTAGAGACATTCACTTTCATTTCACACAACTTGTATGGTGGATTAAAAGTGATTCCGTGTCTGATATTTTCTACATTGGATAGACCCGTGACGTTTACTTTGCTCTTTTGCAGTGTACCCAAGGCGCAAGGTTATAAGTATTCAATGTTTTTAGTTTTAAAGTTTTGAGACATAACAGGTAACTAACAGCCGCAAAGACCCTGGGATCCAAGGGCGTTTGTATATTATTTCATGAGATAGCACGTAATAAAATTCCTGCGTTATAAAAATCCTCTAAAATCATATATTTTAACTATTTTTAAGAAAACCAGTTACCCCCATACCGATACCGTGCCTAAGAGGTAGCTAATGATATTTTACTTCACTTTCTGGTCGTTTCTATAAATTTCGTTGAAACTAGAGCTGTAACGGTAATACTGCATATCTGCCATCAGAGAGTTTGCAAGCAAGGAACTTAGGATGGACTGGTGACTGCCAACTGTTCTACGGTTTACCGATAGCAGGCAATGTAGAGACGTTTCTCCTTGCGCTGGTTAAGGTAAATGTCGGCCATGCGCTGTTTTGCAATCAGGTAGTATGGCGTGTCTGACGGAATGGGGCGCAGGACGGTGAGCGCGGTATCCAGGTCGGCATCGGCAACGGCGACGTCAGCAGCCGCAATTGCCAGTCGATCGACCTCCGCAGTTCCCGAAAATACCTGCTGAGCCTCACTCAACGTCTTGGTGGCCTCGCGCTGTTCGGCGACATTGAAAGAAGGGATGGCGTTAATAAAAAAAAAGAAATGATGAAGAAGTTGCAGGAGGAAGGAAAGAAGATGCGTGAACAGAGGCGTAAGCGCACGCGTTGACATGCATAGTGCACGGGCGGCACAAAGACACTTAAAGAAACATAAATTTCGAGATCAATGATGCTTTTGAGGCTACCTTGGTGCGCATCGCATCGACGGAAAAAGATACGGCGCGAGTTTGCATGCGCATGTCATCGCTGTGTCCACATCGTGCAGAAGAGATGGACCTCGTTGATTGCTACTGTCGAACTAGTTAGTGGACGTCACTGACGACAACCTTCCTACCCCTGGCAGGATGTTTTGCGACAGTCCTCGGCCTGAGCAACAATTTGCCCTCCAGTCTGCGCTCCATTTTGTTATGCCTCGCTGCTCCGCCTACTCATTATGAACCTTTTTAGGATGTCTACGTAAATCCGGTAGAATTGTAGATAACTGGGTAAGTACATGGAGGGCCACTGTACTCGGGATAAGCTGCTCAAGGACGAAATGCAAGCACAACGGATTGCGTACTAGTTTAGTTCTGTGTCCTACGAAAAAATCTCCAGAGAATTTCACTTAAGTCCTTTGCGATGAGTCACTTTTCAAACTCTTCAAATGGTGTTCCGTACAGTCAAATCAATGAAGTGGTGACCATTCCAAATTTTGACGCTCTATCTATGCTCGCACCTATGCCAGCGTTGTCCATCATAACCTCTCTATGAGCAATTCTCAATTATAGGAATTGTAAGGTGAACATGATGCAATCGGCAGCCTGGTCACCGATGACTCTCCTGCTTTTGGGGTAGCCACTGAAGCCTTGCTAAAGTAGCTGGTGGGTTAAACTGTAAACCGGAACTCTGACGTGGCTACGATGGCACATTAGAGCTCCTCACGAGAAGCTCCAATTTATAGTGGAAAAGGAGAAAAGTAAACAACTATCCTTTATCGCTTTTAGTAGTCAGCCAAGTAGATATAGGGCCTACGGATATCCTTGCTTCGAAAGGCAGGAAACGTTATTCCCATGGAAACTTTCTGGTTGCACACAAGAATAGCTGTGTGAAAACTCTGCGTGCAAGTATTCAAGCGTGCTCTGCTGCGTCAAAATTCGAGCGCGGGGAGACCCGCTAACTCAGCGTCCAGTTCATTAAAACCTTGATCGGATTGGTTCCGTAAACTTAACCTACAGCAGTGAATGTGAGTAAGTTTGACACACCTTACGGCACACCAAAAACCTGTATGAGGTGAAAAAAACGCATAGCATCGCCCATTATCCCGATGTTATAATCGGGCGAGCGGACAGTAGTAATCAGTTGCATTGAATGTAGGAAGTACTCTGACACGTACTTTGGTACAGGTAATTTGTACCTGCTTTCCTGGGGATCAAACAATCTTCTCTTTAGAATCAATAGAATTCTGTGAGAGGACAAGAAACATTTTGACCGTAGGTTCCTGGCTCTTGCTCCCTAGGAGTTCATGTTTATCAACTAATTCGCTTATCCGTTTGGCTACCATCGCCCTTTTAACAAGAATAGCCAGTAATTCAACTTCGCTTTCACTAAATTTGGCCGAAGCTAAGTCCTCCGGACGTTCTTTCAAACTGCATTCCAAAATTATTCACATCTACCTTATGTAAGCTGACAATACAAACGATGCTTCAGCACGTCGAGCTGACCACAATTTAAGATAACTCCAGGAAGAATACCGAAACGACGCATTTGTTGGCTGCTTTAAGTAGCGTCTCAGTGCACGCAAAAGTTTCAGCTTCGATTGAAACCCCAAATCAACTGTTTACTTGAACCTATGATCGATTATCCTTTTCAAAGCAGATGATTCAAATTGGAGCTTTTTGCGTTACCCAACCCTGAGAGGCGATATAGATTTATTTTCGTTAAAAGATAACGTTCAGCTAAACGTCTATCATGCAAGAGCTGTTTGATATAAAGCAATATTTTAAATTTGGATTGCGAATAAGTTAGCATTTCTCTAAAGACAATCAGCAAGTCCAACACCTTATTTGAAAAGAGAATTATTGTGACCATGCCACCAAACACCTACCTTAGTTAGCGGCTCCTGCAGTCATAATAGGTGGTTGTACTTTCTACGTTAATAGCTTGCTCACCCGCATGTTAGTTGTTAATATTCACAATTTTAAGTGAGCAAATGAGCATCGCACCGACACCTAATACTGCCGATGAACGTTGAACCTGCTAATTGTTAAAGGTACGTGACTGCGTGGCCACTTTATCCTATAAAGACTGTACCTTCTGGACATCCAGCACCCTTATCTGTAGCTGGGTCTAATGAGGGAGTCAAAACATCAAGCGTACAAAATTCCTGGTTCAGAGGTCACCTATACTCCTCCTCCTCAATTCCATCCTGGAATTTGCCTTTTGTCTGCATCGCCTATAATGTTGATAACTTCGGACACTTGCAGGCGGTTGTAAATACGGTTTGACTGGAAATTTCAAAGCAGTACATAGGACGGATCTGCTGTCTTTGGCCACGCAGCACGGCTTGACGCCCTGGCGCACCTTGGCCTGTGAAGAGGTCATAGTTCTTATTTTAAGTAGGGGTCACACACCTGTGGAAATACCCGACCCCTGGCACACGTGCGCAGTATTCAGCACCTATGGCAGGAATGCCTGCGTGCGACACAGCAAGTGGGCTTATACAGTAAATCAAAAGTGGCTACTTATTAATAAACGTAGTATTAATTGATAACCTTAATTGACTTACGAATTTGCCCAGACTTCGGTATGCCGTTACGATTTCCAGGTAGATTGTTGTCCAAAATTCAGTATGGGCTTGCTTACGACGGCTGTTTCCCTGAATTACATCCCGAGCGTCTCGCGTTCTTCCAGAACCGGATGATGCGGCTGACACAGACCTAAGCCCGGGGGCTTCTGGATTTGTCAGTGCCTGGTTTAGAAGTTCAATCGCCTTCTCGGGCATTAAATCTTGCATGTGTATCTTCGCCTGAACGAGGCTGTTTAGGGGATGATTTCGGAGTTCAAAGTTGTTGCTTAGTCCTATTTCCAGAGTTTGTTCCGCTTTTCTGAGGTTTGACTGTGCTAGATATATCTGAAAAGGCGTCAAGTATGACTTTATATGCACTTCGCATTGCCAAACTAGACCGTTCGGTTATCCAAAGGTAGACAAAATCAACTCAAAGCCTACGTGGCAGTGAAGGCTGCAAGTAAAATTTATGTATCGGACATAGTATCGCATATTCACGTCATTATTCATGAAATTTTAAAGTTGAATATTGCGAGGTGAGATGGAACTCGCGGTTCGGCTATAAAGCTCCAATAGTAAAAGAAGATAGCTCGATGGATATCTGCATTTCCGTTGCTTTTTCAATGTTTTTTTACCGCATATGACTTCATCTGCATGCAGTGGAAGCCTGTAGTATTCTTGACATCTTCATCCTGGCCACTAGCCTTGTATTCTGTTCTTGCTATCGACATCGCTCCCTCTGTTGATCAGCAACTGCCCATCTCCATCCTATCTGTGATTTTTGGTTTTTCAGCCGCATATGAAGTATTGCGAACGTACAAAGGGACCATTTCTTCCTCACAGCGAATGCTCATGCATCAGGATTCTGAAATGGTCAGCGTTCTATCAACCGTGGTGATCCGACGCTGCATTTTCATTGCAGAAGTCTGACCTCTTTCTATTTGGCTTTACATGGGCCTTGCGCTGGTTTTATTTCCCCGGAAGTTTGTGAGGAGCATTTGGAGGGTTTAATCGAATTCACTAGTTTGGAGCAATTTCTGAACAAGGACTGATTTTTCAGCCACACCACATTTGCCCGTTCTTCAGGTTTCCTTCAAAAAGGTGATCCTAATATCCTCTCGATCAGGGCTATATGTTACTATTCGTATTCTGGCAGACTTTTTCTCGGCTGACGGTTCCCGAAGTTATATATTTCACATGGTTATTTCAGTTCACAATGCTATGACACATTTCTGCTGTATCTTTAGGCATTTCTATGTGAGCTAATCCAAAAAGGCTTGAAATTTTTCTTGCTGCAATCTGCAGGGAAATTGAGTTACGGTTCTTTGTTTTTCCGTTGATCGCGAGTATTATACTTCTCCTAATCCACTTTAAGAACCAGTTTCAGAGTTACGCCACCACCACTGCAGGGAGTTTCAAACTACTGGTGGAAAATGTGAGCGAAAATGATTTTTGTTAGACGGGGAACTTTCGCTCGCACGTTAGACTGTGCGTCGTTTTCCGGGATCCAAATTACTTTTGTGAATAAATGTCTCGCCTATTTCTCTTCCAAAATTCGGGAATCTGCCAGTTAAAAAGCTATCTTTTCCGAGATCTTTAACATCGATTGCTGACCCAATCCGAGTTCACTATTTGGTCATACATTCTTTCACGCCACAGAAAGAAATTCAACAGGTAGTTCCGCAGTAAATGCAGTGCCATGCAAAGTAACTTTGTAGGAAAGGATTCGGTACGTTTCTTTCGGTAATTTTTCGTGGGTACCGGCCCCCTTTGACGTTTGAGCTGACACACTAAACAAATTGGATACATTCGCTCTCCATTCGCTTCACCATAGTGACTGAAAACTCACATCACCTCTGAATTTATAAAGTTAGCAAAAGAGATTAATAAAAGGCATTTGTACGCAGGTTACATTCAAATGAGGGTAAGTATGCCTTTTATGGCCGCCTAAACAGGTAATGGGGATAAGAGCCGCCCACAATACGTGGGGACATTATGTTTAGGATTAGAGTGAGGGTTAAGTTTAAGTTTGAGCTTAAGGTCAGATTTGGGGTTAGGGCCATGATTAGACTAAGATTTAAGGTATTTAACGTGTGATCTGTAGGGTTTAAGTTTAGGGTAGGACTAGGGTAAAGATTAAGGGGGCAGTTTAGTTTTAGGTAATGGTAAGTGTTAGCGTTAAGAGACGGTGTATTTACCCTTCCTGAAATTTACCGTAATCTTGAAATCGCGTACGAACAGAAGATGGAGATAACCTCTAGAATGAAATAATCAACAATATTTGATGTTTTAGCTACGTTATTTTTAAAGTGAAAAGATGACAGCTCTATCCCTCTTTCTCTCAATTAAGACAAGCTGCTGCGTTCCTTCGAGTCCCGTATTTTCTTAGAGTTTGACGAATTTAACATGGGCGCATACTTTTATCTCACACTATAAGGCCACTTTTTAATGGCCAAAATTTCAGAACATTTTCATAGAACGATCCGCCTGCAAATCTACGTTTGAGACTTAGTAAACTGGAGTTTCTGTCACCTGCGCAAAAGGCGACTTTGTGACAGTGAATTAACTTCACGACGTATGGTCTGCAGTTAACCGTTAGCTGTATATTATGAACTGACAGTTCAGTTTTCCACCAATATGTTCTACTCAAGAGGTCAACTACAATGAGTAAAACCTCTTCATTGGCAAGGTGCGTTTGTCTCAATCTGCTAACTCTACGATGGTACATGAGTCAAGAGTTCAAACTGATCAAAAATGTGGGTTGAGACATATTTAGAAACGGAACTGATTAAAATTTTAAAAACATGCATGCACGTAACGATGCTAAAAATGCGATAAAACCTCAGAGCTTGTGAGACGTTGCTCATAAGTTTCAGTGCTTAAGTCTATCTACCTGGGCCTGCAACACATGCGCTGTTGAACAAGTAGGATCGATTTCCAGAGCCGCCTGACTGAAGGAGAGTGCTTGATTATAGTCACCGCGGATTAAATGCAAGTAGGCAAACAGATAGTTTGCCCATTGCAGGCCAGGCAAGGCATCAGTTAACCTTCCGAGTATCTTTTGACACCTGGAGAGGATGTGTTGCGTATTTGGCCACATGGTAGACGCCTTCAGGACGTCCACAGTCCGCAGACTCTTCTCAATGCCTGCGGGGATTGGGGTTGGTTGAACGGACAAGCTGAAGTACGCATCCACCAGCTGTAGCAGAAAATCTGGGTCCATTTCACAGTAGTATTCAACGCTTGGTGTGGCCTTCTATTGGGCATTTAAAAAAGGAGAATGAGTTAAGGATGAACTTGGTACGTTCAGGGTCCGTATTTATAACTCCCTCCAGAAGTTACGTTGCACTGGCTGGTTGAAAACTCGGGACATATTCTTTTGCACTGGTGTTTTTTTCATTTAACCAACAGTGACAATAATAATAATAATAATGGAAACCGTTACTTTTTTTAGCACCAATCCGATTAAAACCATTAACTCCAATGCTATTACCAAAATTTGTGAATTCTTGTGGTAATATTTGAGTATCGTCGCTAACATAGTTGTATCATCATCTCATGAATATCACGAACATTCATAAACTTTGGCACTTGCATGCAATGGAGCAGTCTTGACAAATCATCAACCACGAGATCAGCTGTTAGCCTTGGTCGAATTAAGTACTACCAGACTCGTATATGGGCCGACACGGGGCAGGTCCTATCATAAGACCTGGCTATTTGGACAGGCATTTTTCTAAGGGGCTCGGACGCCCGCACGCATGCGTGCGCGCTTCGCTCATTCATTCACTTAAGAGACGACTTAAGGCAACTTACATTTGGCCCTATTTGATAGTACCCTTCTACCGGTTCTTTAATTGAACAAATAGAGTCTTCCGAGTACGGAAGACTGACAAAGACAACGGAGAGTGGGCTGGTCATTTTTGACGTATTAACCTTCATTAGCCAGCCATATGCAAAGTCGGATTTGGGCGACCTGGGATTTGGACACAGATCCTCTGGTAATTGAGCGTTATCTCCAACACTTTGCCATCCAAACAAGACTGTGCTATTTTGCCGTCTTATACCAAATTTTTCGATCATCTTTGAGCACTTTTACTAGAAATGGTGAAAAACTGTCATGGTTGCAGTGGAAAAAGCAACGATCCAGTTTATAAAGGAAGTAGAACTTTTTATAATGCAAAAATATGCCTTGGACCATGAGATAGCTTGGAAGTTGATCAATTCCTATTTCATTCATGGTATAAGAATCTAGGACGAATATATATACCCTCCATGTAGAAGCAAGGCCGTCGATGGTGTCTTAAAACCTTCTTATTAGATGCATTCATACGGTCAGCAATGTTAACCATTAATGAAATTCCATAATACTAAGTACATTTTACCAGCCAATTCCAAATTAGTTATCGACCATGACTTTTTTCCATTTATACAGTCTGTCAAAAGTTACTAGCTTTGCGCTGGTCTGATCCATACGACTGTCGATTTGAGGTCGATCAAAGGAGAGATTAAATAAAATCTTATAGCACGACATAGAAGCATCATCTCGGGGCTTTTTTCGCATATATTAACACTTGCATGTTGGAGACTAGTTTGATGAATGGGCGTTTCTTGTGGTCACAATACCTTGAGATTTTTAAAATGCAGATCCATTGCTTGGTCCAGTTTGGCTAAAACCTCCCGGCTAGGTCTTCCTTCTTCCAGTAGCAAAATTGCTTGTAAGTATACAATCATCTAAAACACAATAAAACTGGTATATTAACCTGGGTCATTTCGAATTCAATAATTATTCAAATTCGTTGTTCAGGCTGATCTTTATATGCCAACTCAGCCACTATGATATCAGTCATTATAGGGATTGTTCAACATGATAAAAGTCATGTTCTGTTAAACCACCCTCTTGATTTATTTATTTAGAAGGTGAAAATAAGATTATTCATGCATCGACTGAAGATCCTCTTCTGGAATCCCAATTCAAACCAGTATCAAATTTTATAATATTTGGCTCAAAAAATGCATGTGAAACAAGGTATGCTACTGCAGGAGTGTCTTTCGTCGCAGTTAAACATTATGGTATAGTTGATTTAAAAATAGCCACAAAATATTTTAAAGGTATATATTAGTTTGGTTTTGACATTACTATTATAATTTACATGGCAGGGACAAGCATTACTCACAAGGAGTCAAGTTGAACCCAGTCATGAGTAACCATAACGATCTAGCAGTTGTGCTTACTTAACATTCGGGAACTGTGTCTGTTAAGAATCACAATCATGTTTATAAAGTTCAAACCAGGGAGGTTTCCTCATTAACTAAGTGAAGTTTACGTATTTTCGTCACTTGCATTTCTATCACACACCTCAAACCCTAGTCTGAAGAGTTATAGATGCCTGCATTCTCCCCCTTATTCTCTATTGTTCTCCTTTTTGCTTAAAACGTTGTGCTGATTTTAAAACGTATCCTCAGAATGCTCTCTTTTGTCAAACAATTCACTGCATGATATTGTTCATCCCCTCCCTCCCCCCACAGCTGCGAAGTCTTCCCGTCCCACACGTCGAGGTTTCCAGTATATTCTGCCGTAAATCGCCATATCGGCGTTCCTTATTGCCATTTCCGGCACGATACTTTCCATCTAAGGGGACAGAAATACGGAAACTGATACTTCAACTGTCTAAGAACTAGATGCTCCTTTTTATGTAAATCGTTTTTCTCTTGTGTAATTAGTTGATTTATCCTCTAGTCACAGTCAATGGAGCCATTTTTACTGAAAGTTTTGAATGATGCATTCAAAATAAGGCGTGTTCCTCTGTCTATCTATCTCTTTCTCTCTACCTCTCTCTCTCTTTATCTCCCTCTCTCTCTCTCTTCTCTCTCTCTCTCTCTCTCTCTCTCTCTCTCTCTCTCTCTGTAATACTTCTTTATGTAATATATCGAGCATATGCACTGAACAGCATCATACCGAGCACTGTGACTTATGGTTTTCCCTGTTGTCACAAAAATTTCACAGTCAGCTTAATTGGGTACCTCCATACCTGTAAAACTGAGCTAATTCTTATGTACTCTCGAAAAATGTAGGCTTAGAATTTGACAGTAGTGTGCCTTCGAATTGTGCTGTACATGGATTTCAACTTGGTTTGTTTTGTGTGCCAATTTTTCTTCTCAGCCAGATTAGTGACACTTGCGGAGTGAATTCAAACGGTAAAGCAATGGCTGAACTCCCTTGGTACTCAAAAATGGTCAAAAGGTATAAACTGTTCTTTACACCATTACGTCTCTGGAACCGGGAAAACAAGCTGTGTATTGCATGAAGTGATGGGGTTTCGGATTTTATGCCACCATCTTCCATGAGATAAGAAAATAAATTGTCTGGTCTGCAAATATGGCGTTGCTGGAGCGAGGAGCGAGGTTAGTTTTTCACTAAAACAATCAGTGCGATAGGCTCTCCGACTCGGACATCAGGGAACCGAGTACTCCGAAGTTGTTTATCCTCTCTTACTGGATAAATGCTATCAGCGAATGAGTCTCATTTACTTGCCAGGGCAAAGCAGCCACTGAATATTTGTGTAAAAAGCCGAGAGTTTAAGGATGGAGAAAAATCAAGTCAAATAATGCATAATTCTGCACTGCTCTTTATGCTTTTAGTAAAAAAAATATTTCTTAAGTCGTAACGTGTGAAGAATAAACAACTAAGATCAGTTGTGTCAACTTACAGGTGAACTTCCAATGGTGGGCTGAAGTTCTTCCAAGAGCTCCAACTGTAGTTTAGCGTCCTTCAGGCAGTGTTGCATAAGTTGACAGTTAACGATACCTGCAAATTCAAAATGTGCAATGAAGGAAACAAAACTAGCAAGCAGTCCACTTTTTCCAAAAAAATCACATACTGCACATTGTCTCCACGCTTGACTCGTTCAATTTCATGGCTTTCTTTAGATACCTCATCGTTTCTTTGTGACTGCCTTGGGCAAAACATATTTTTGCCATAGTGAAAATGGAAGAAAAACTATTCGGTGATATCTCTAGGGCACGTTCGGCAAACTGATAGGCCTTCTTCAATAGTCGCACGTTCCTTCCCGACTAAAGTAGACAAAGAGAATAGCAAGTAAGGCTTAACAATTAATTTCAGATGTGTCATCAAGGCCCGCACTTTCATTTATTCAAGACATTTTAAAATCAAACCTATAAGGGAAATTAAGCAAATAAAAAGCTCCATAGCAACTTTCAAACGATATTAACTTATATTTATGTGAAGAAGCACTGTAACTTCATACGAACTGGAGTTCCAACCACATATATAAGACTTACAGTAGATTACCTTACTCATGAAATATCATCCTCGAAATTTAAGATGGTAGTATGGCACACATTTAAAGTTTGTAATTGTGATTTTTTTACCAAGTTTAGACGCAAAGTGCTATTTGTTAAGAAAGAGTTTATTTCAGATCTGTTTATTGAAGGCAAAATGAGGTAAATGGGGTGAAATCCGACGTTTCTTAATTCCCAGGTTTTTTCCTACGTTATAGCACCTTCTGGACCAAACCATTTTCTTTGTGTGCGTTGTACTATAAATGATAAAAGCTAGAAAAATTTAAAAATATCCCTTCAAAGAACGGAAAATTTAATCTTACGTTCACGAAAATCAGGAAATCCTATCTCAGAACTCACTATTTCCGTAAATGTCTTTAAGAAATACCTTATTTTGAAGGTTTTGATAAGTACATACAACATCCGAAATACTTATAAAGAAAGTAAAAAAGGAAAGTCCTCCTAATATGCATAAAATTGTACGATTATGATTCCATCTAACAATTCTATTTACATTTCTTACTCCATGACTGGCCTATCAGAATGTTATCTTATGAAATATTGTATTCCTGTGACGTCTCTGCAAGCGCAATCAAGCGAAATTCTGTTTGCCTTGGTCAAACGCATCTTTAAACAATGTATAAATGGAAGAAGAAACCGTCAATTCTCATGACACAGTGTTGAAATATATACTCGAAATTTAGACTGTTCGGTAACGGCCATAATTTCCACTGCCCTTAATCTGGAAGACTACTGCCGCGGAATATACACTAAAGGAATATTTTCAAAATAATTCTATTTGTGGTGTTTTATTTACTCGTTTGTTTACATGGACAAGCATTCTGTACATTTAAAACTTCAGTTTAATTAGCAAACCCTATTTTTTCCATTTTTGCAATTTGCCACTTTGCTAAAAAATTAGCATTTCTTAACAACGTAATATTAATTTTTAAACCACAATATGCGTTTTTTAAGAACGGTCACTTATTTACTCCTGTAAAACTTTTCGGGATGCAGTGTGTGCTGATTTCGCATAACATGCCCTATCTCATGAAATCCCACGAGATTTTATGATAAAGGGCACGTACTGTATATAGGACCTAAATTTAGGATGCACGTGATCCTGGGGACCAGGTCGTGTGTGGCACGCGCAGGTGGTTTGGTTAATCATGCAACCGTTCCGTTGTCACCAACTGACGGTCTTTCTGACTTTGTTTTACCATTGGAGAAATGTGGGGTTAGGATTCGGTGCACTAGGTGCCTCGGAAGTTTGTTTCACTATAAACTACTTTATGCGTATGTTACCGCTGCGCCCCCTCCATGGGGCGTGCAGTGAGCATTGTCGCTGGCGACAATCGAATTGCCAGTGTGCGTACTTTTCTGGCCCGCCAGTGTCAAGGTGAGAAAGGGAGTTTTTGGCCTGTGGTTGGTGTCGGGGGCGCATGAGTACGAAACCTGACGGATAAATAGCCTTCCTGGTTGACGAGCACGAGATGGCACCTGTTCGTTGATATTGACAGCAACTGGAGTTGAGCCTGAGGGGTGATCGTGTGTTTGGGAAATACCTACGCATGTGCTCACAGAAGCAAACAGGCGAGTTCCAGGAAGTAGTTCAGAAGAGGCGATCAGCGGAACATGTTGTTTATTGGTCTGACCCCCAGCGGTGATTGCGATAGCTGCTAATTGTAGCACGCATGTGCCACTACTTACTATAAATAGTACTCACCTTGTGCATCTATCACCCTTTCTGCTACCGTCTTTGATGATGGTTTTAAGAGAGAATCAGAGATGTCACGCCAATAAACACCATATTCCAGTGATCACCTCTCCTTCTTCTGAAATACTTCCTGGAACTCGCATGTTCACTTCTTTGAGCACCTGGTTTCGTTGAGCGGTTGTATCAACATATAAGGACTCCCTGACCAATCCCTATAGATTGGTTGATAAACCCTTCTATGGTGATGTTGTTTTTCCGTTCCATTCTCAAGGCGAACACCATTCGCAATACGGCTGATTATGCCTCCAGAACTCCCGTACAAATACCCGGTGAGCTACTTTATCCTATAAAGCTCTAACATCTTCGGATTCTAGCGTTTTTGTGCACCGACTCTGCACCTTCTTGTGCAGACTTCGCTCGACACCTCCTCCGATGTCACTAATCGTTTCCTTCATCGCTCTTCGGCTTGGATACATGCGTGTTCATGCTGATCGTGTAGGACGCTGTTTTTTGGTCACTTCAATTCCCCCTTTGACGGGGTGCATAAGGTTTGTCGATAATTTGGCACGGATTCGGTCCTTGATCGCAGGAAACTTTTGTCCGTGTCAGCACTGATTGTATCGAATTGGTATATGCAAATGACGGTGAACAGATTTTACACCTATGCTGTGCCCAACCCCAGAGCATGAGTGGCGACAGAATCCCTCTAGGACTCTAAATTCTGGCGAGCTCTTCCGTACGTGAGGAACGTCTCCGAAGCCGTCAGCCGCCTTCTCACTCCACTTGGAGTTCGGGTGGCACACAGGTCAGAGGCAACCATCAGGCGCCGAGTCATTAGGCTCAAAGACCCGCGGTCACGGCTGGAAACGTCTGGCATCGTTTAGCGGATGTGGTGCAGTTGTGGACAAAGCAACTACGTTGGAGAAAGCGGGAGGTTACTCTGGACGCGGGTTGCCGAGCACGCAGCTGCGGTGAGGAAAAAAGACAGTGGCTCACGGGTTGCAGCTCACTTTACGGGACCCGGCCATATTTTCAAGTTTGATGAGGCTGAAATCCTCACAAGAGGTGATCACCGCGTGACCCACGAGCTGCTTGAGTCATGGTTCTCTTGGCCCACAGTCTATCAACAAACGCAATGAACTCCCGTTACCATATTCTGTGTTGAGGCATCGACTAAGCAGGGAAATGGGTCACGTGGGAAGGACGTGTGTGACCGACACTTCCAGTGACAGTGAGCCAAATTGCCGAGTCATTATCACGCCCGCATCCAAAATGGGTGATGAAATCACGGCTATTACTGACTCGGACGTGGACAGCCAAGCTACCGTCACATCAATTACGATCCCCAGCGGTGATCGCAATAGCTGCTAATTGAGTACGTATGTGATCGCGTGGCCACTACGTACTATAAATACTGCTCATCTTTTCCATCTATCACTCTTTCTGCTACTGTCTCTGATGATGGGTTCGAGAGAGAATCCAAAACATCAGGCATATAAACGCCATGTTCCAGTGATCACCTCTTCTTCTGAACCCATTTGCCTTGAAGTGATAAGCCGTCATTAGAGTCCGGTTGGGTCTGACAAGGGAAGTAGGCTGGCGGAAGAACGCGAACCCAAGCTGAGGGATGCAGTTGATTGTGGAAGTTGTAGAAACGCCAAAATTGAACACCCAGCTTGGCAAAAGGGTTTTGGCTATAGTTTTGGTAATGACAGTCGGAATGGTCGCAGCAGTTGGGCAAACAAGTGAAGTGGTCAATGCAATTCAGCAGATAAGTTAACCTGCTTAAACGGGAGAGAGGACCTCCAAAGTCGCCAGGTGTGTGTTGGAAACGGACATCAGACGTAGCGAAGTTGCTTACGTGCGAAATGGTATGTCGATGGCTCACAAGAGTCGTTTACAAGCCGCACCTCCCGGTTGATTTCGTACCAAATGAATCAGACACCGATGAATTTCACTGTCACCCTCGCTCCGAGGTGTGATGTGCTTTGAAGGGTGCTGGAGATCTATCATCACATAGCAGCAGCATTGGAGGGACGTTCGTGGCTAATAGAGTGACCGAAGGTGAAGAGGTGTGCGCCAGTAGAAAGAGTGCCGTCTTGGAAAAGCAAAAAGGAGTTATCTGTGGAAGTTTAAGAGTTCATTGTCGGACCGTCAGAGCAAATTCTAAACGTGAAATCGATGGAATTTGGCATGAAAGCTTCCATCTCTGTACGTGATAATATATCAACAACCCCTGTTTCCTTACCATGGACATTTTGAATGTCTCAGCAAAGCGGGAAAACGAAGTATGGATGATGAATCTCATGGGGCGAATATCGACTGGGAGTAGCCCTCAAAGCGGAAATGAGCGGCTTAAGGTCTAGGAGTATGACGGGTTAACGGCCTTCGAGGACGTACCGGAAATGCCGAACTGCCAGGAAGGCAACCAGGAGCTCTCGATTGAGTATATTTTAGCGGGTTTCTGTAGGGCTGGGTTTTCTCTAAGAGAAATTCAGAGGTTTAAGAACATTGCAAACAGTTTTCTGCAATGGAGAAAACTATGATAACAGCGATACGATCCCAGTGAAGCAAGTAGCGAGTCTTAAACTTGGCAGCACTTGTACTGTCAGAAGCGCATCCAATGCAGAGTCAGATCATCACCTGAAACCTTGAACAATGACTTGAAGGTGTGTTGGTGCGGATATCCTCGCGCTTTTGCTTGGGATCCGCTGATGACACCAGCATTTACCACCTGAGGATTGTTGGTGGTAGGTGTTGACACCTTAAAAAATCCACCAGTGGTTTTGCGGTCGGTGCTGGTCTCCAGTGGTGATCATCTGCTTTGAGATGCCACCTGCGTACCCCATTGATCGTTCTGTTCATGCGTAGGTCAGATCTTTGACGAGTCAAGCTGGCGGTAAAATTGGTGGATTGAGGCTCAGTGTAATAAAGTTCTGCCAGTTCTTCGGGGCTTTCATGAGGTACAGGACTAATGTAGATTGTGCAGAAAAATTCGACAAAGAATTAGGGTGCCATATTTGTGCTCAACAACACACCGGTGCATCCGGTTCAGTTGTTTTAACCGTTTCCAGTTATCAGAGTCTTTATCAGTGAGAGCTCGTTATATTCAGCGCTGCATGTCTGTCACGACAACACGAATAAGAAGAACCTTTTTGATTTTATCAAATGAGCATTGAGGAGGACGGTGGATTAGGTGTTCGCAAATTTCCTTGCCATAATCTTTAGGAAGGCTGAAAATGTTTTAAAATAATCTTTTTGTGAGTCAGATTGTTTGTTTAGAATTGAACATGCAACAAATAGCGTCCTCGCCAAAAAGGAAACTTGATAGAGGCATTTTATGTGGAGGGAATGGGTGCTCATATCCCATCTTCCGAAATCAGGCTGTAAATGGCAAAAAAGCTGTTCCAAAGGATGATATGTTTGGGGAATCGCCCGTTTCATGGAAGGCGAGGTCACCAGTATTTGAGGGCCGGGGATAACTGATTAGTCGTTACCACAAACAATAGGCTACGTTTCGTCGAATGGCAGATGCCAGAGAACCGTGGTGGTTTATATTTTTATTCTGTACACAGGGCAGATTACTGTTAGTTGGCAGCTTGATTGTGGGTCATAGCACGGTGTCTGTTCAGAAGCCCTTAATTTTCGGTATGTTTTTTCTACGTGGGTTCCTGCCATCACCGTGTCAACGTGAGAGTGAGATTGGCTGAGTCAAGTGTATGTCGGATATGTGATTGTTTGGACCATGGACGGGGTCGGTGACGATTGATTCCGAGGGCGGCAAGTCTCCCTAGTCAACGTAGGTAGATTCTGATGGGTAAGAGTGTGTTAGCATTAGTGCTACGGGTGAGCTCAGTTGTTCCGGCTGATGAATGATAGCCGGACACCAGAAAATGGAGTACTGTGTGGCACTTAAACGGTTTGACAACTTAGGTACTGCTGTCTGATCTTTTCTTAAGGATATACTGGAACATTAAATAAAAAGTCTTAATATATGTCCTTACTTTAGGTTTTCAAACCCCTAAACCGGCTGGCGGCAAAGCCAACTTCCTTGCTGCTGATAAATAAAGGCTTCAGTTGGATCACTGGGACCCAATTTTCAACCAATCCAACACTTGATTAGTAAAACGCATGAAAAAGCCATCCCTTAGGGTTTATTTTATTTTCGTGAGCAATGTCGACATACATGGCCCGGGTGGTATGCCGCTTGAACCACATAAACGCAGTGAAAAGCATGGCATTATTTGATAATAACGAAAACACCTAACTATCTTCCTAAACCTCTGTGAAGCATTTCAAAATACTGCTAAATGTTTTGCTCATGGGAAGGGGTTCACACTAATATTTTACTGACAATATTTATTAATCAACGTGTGAGTTTTATATAAAATGGAGTTCTTTCAAATGCTTTCAGAAGTTGAAGTCTCATAAGTTCTCGATCCCTGGAGATTTCTTTTCAGGATACGCGTTAGAAGTAATGATCATCGCAAAGTTCGTTGTTTCTAACCTAATAGTCACCTAAATATTGAGATAGGACATGGTTTTTTAGGTCCATTTCAAAAGTACACTTATGCTCTGGGAAAACTTTTTCAAGTAAGCACACAAAGTGGCCAACGATATATGCCTTAAAATTCACGGGAATCTCGTTCATCGGAAGTAACCGAGAGTTACTTTAAAAAATGTTCCAGAATAAACCTGCAGTTGGCAAATTCGTCGCAAAATCGGGTCTTCTACTCGCTTTTGTATTTTAATCTCCATCAATTTGTTATTATCTACATTCTACTTAAAGCTTAACTTAATTTTCCTATATTTTTGTGCTCAAAATCACATTGCGCACTGCAATAGGCTTTCTGCACCTCTCCACGCATAAACAGGCAGTTGAATTTTTTGGCTCCCATTGAAATATGTCCACGGCTCTAATCCTTAAAATATTTTAAATTCTCATGCTAGCATAAAGTTTTATGTTCTTTAATAAAACATTATAAGATGCTCATTTGGATAGATGACGTTGACCTTGATTAACTCTTTCAATGGGGTCACACACAAAATCATTAACGCCAATTCAATAAGCTTTTCAAACATGTGGGAAGCTACAACATAGCCAGTTGAATTTTTAATTTGTATTTACATTTAATACAACTGCATCGTTTAGGTACTATTCGAGGACTCGAAGGTGTTTCAGTTAAGAAACATGTACATTTCCATAGAGATTAAGACTGACGCAAAAAAACCGAAGGCTGCTTAGAGTGAGGTATCACTGTCACACTCATTTTCTGGTTTCAGGCTGCTTGTAGGCAACTGCGCATGTAATTGGCCTGTTTTGCTTATGTGATGATGAATCATCTGTTTTTCAAGAAATGGTCTGTTTATTACCTATTACAAAACCGGTAGTCATATTTTTTAATAAGGATTTGGTTTGTCGATGCCCTATTGTTAAGGAACATGCACATTACCAGGAGTTGTAACTTGTCATAAGGAAACTTTGTGATACACAATAAGGTATGGTTGCGGATAGCATAATGACTCTTTTCTGGTCAACTCCACAGCTAAAATAGTATCTTAAATGTTATGCTCTATGGGGTCATGATGTAGATAAAACAAGCAAATGCAATGAAAGTATTAAAAAGTAATTTACTTAAACTTACCACTCTGTATATGAGGTTTGCCATTTGTTCAAACTGATATCTGTTGTTTGATTCCACTGCACTCAATAAATTGTAATGCTTATCCAGACTACATAGGGCCTTCATGTCATAGCTGACTAAATTCACAATCTTTTTACTTGCATATAATTTCCTCCTCGGCATAAGGCATGAAATACTTTATATTTTGATGCCTCAACACATCGACCATCAACATCCAGGCATCTAAGAGATCTATTATATCAGAAAAAAAAACCTTGAGGCAGCATCAAGTGCCCGTTCCCATTGTCCCATAGCCAAAAGAACGTCAATCTTCTCAACCAAAGCTGGTATAAATTCTGGATAAAGCATAATCAGTGCATTTAGGCGGTCAAGTGAATTTGAAAATTCTTCTATCGATCGGTAGTATCTTGCGAGTCCAAACAGATCTTCTCTGCTTTCCTCACTACGAAATTTTATTTTACTTTTTTGCTCATTTACCTGGATGTAGATTTGAAATATGATATCACATCCGTTCTCGATTCCTTGTTTGCCTTTGTCTGTAAAATCAAACCATATAAATATTTTGCCTGGAGATTATCAATTGGTATTTACTAACCTTATTAGATGAAGGACAAAGTTTCAGAGATCTTTCTGTGAATTCGCGGGCTTTGTCATACTTTAAAAAACTCAGCATGCACACACCGGCGTAGTAAAGAGACTGACATTAATAGAAATACACCTAGTACTTGATCGGTGGCCGTTTTTCGAATTATTTTTATCTTTGCATCCAATTCTGTTATCTTTTCTTTTTCTAAATTTCGTTAAATAGAGATAGGTGCTTCAAACCAGCATCCGGCATGTTCTTATAGGCATGAACCATGACTAAAAGCGATGCCAATTTGAAATCCTCCTCTTCTTTTATTTCATTTACTAGCATTAGTGCCTGTTCATATTGTTCTATAAATTTTTCAATGAGATATTTTTCAGAAAGCCACCCTCCAGCAGCGAGGCTAACGCCTGAATAAATTTGAGGTCATTCTCGAACAATGACGTCTTTGTAACTTTAAGAGACTTCTTTATAACGGTTCCAGTACACTTTCGCGTCAGAAAGAATAATGCCTCACACTGAAAGTGACTTTAACAAGTTGTGAACAAACCATATAGTCCTCCATTATGTATTACTGCTATTAATTAGATTCCCACACGTGCAATATTTACAATAACAACGATTGTAACAAAACGCCACTAGAATCTAGTAAATCCTAAGTTCATTAATGGCTGAGCCAGTCGGTTCTCCAGTTCAGTAAAGAAATTAATACAGTATTTCCTAGGTCACCGAGAGCAAGCATGGAGTTACAAATCACCAAGAAACTACAACCTGAAAACTTCAAATTATCAAGACAAAATGGTTCGAGATGTGAGAGGCTCCGGTTTTACTTTGCTATTTTGCATAATCGAAAGCCAATTTTACAAGAAGTGTGCACAGATTCGAACCCAAACCCGGCATCAAGGCACAAAAACAAGCAGATTATAATAGGATTTCAAAAGGTGGCAATGACAAGAAAGCAGGCAAACCCCAAATAAAACAGCGATAGATAAGATGCATGTCAGTTTCCCTACAGTTCAGGTATCTCATGTGAAGACTCATATAATAGAGGGAGCGGCGCATCTCCAGCAGAGGAAGTTTAAAGGAACTGAAATCATAAAAAGTCAAGTAACAAGCAATCCATTGCTGCGGTGGCAACGACCCATAATTTGAACAGTAAAGAAGGTGAAATCTTGAAAAATTTCCGTTTCTACTACACCCGGTTAACCTTTTTCGCCATTTTTTATGAATTTTTCTGCCCACAAAGTAATTTTGAAAAATAGTCTCAATTCCACTAACTAAGATATGCACGCGTCGGTGAAATCAGTGCGGATTTACCAGTGTTCTAGATTAAGGAGGTTGAATTTTCAGGCTTCCTACAGCCAGCATTCGATGAAATGTATTTATTTATTTATTAATTGCCAGTTTCAGTCAATGTAAAAAGAGATATACAGTTGAGGATTGAGCTGCCACTGAAAAAAACTCCTGATCGATCTTTCAAGTGTTTCTAGAAGAAAAAAACTGCAGCTTTTTGAGTGATTAAATTTCGAGAGGGGGAAGGGTTGACACAGCTGCATGGTGTAGTCCTTCTTCATTCAGTGTTATGGATCCGGTATTCTGCACCAACAGTAAGTATGATGGCGAACGGTTGGTCGCTGTCGCCTGAGGAATAAGCCGATTACGCACTGCCAAGCCAGTAATATTGCCCTCGGGAGGAAGTCTGGCACAGGATTCAGAGTCTGCTAACTTTATCAGAACGGAAAAAGTATCAACTGAGTCAGAACCTTAAATTCGTGGAAGGTGTCCTGAATGTAGAAAACTGGTGACAGCTCTTGTAAACAAAGGACAGTTTTGCTGAATTTTGATAATTCTGGGTAGTTTATTCCAGATTGCTACAGCGTTTACCGAAAAAAACTGACGGTATCTAACGGTGCTTGCCAAAGGAAGAAAGAAAAATACATGTCGATGACTGGTGCGCCTAGAGTGGTCGAGCTGTCTTAGGGGTGTAAGGGGGTTAAAGGTAAGACTGTTTAAAAGTTTAAACAGTAAAAATAGTCCCTTCTGTAATCTGCGAAGCCACAAGGGGTCGAGGCTTGTAAGCTCACAGTGTTTTTGGTAAGACAGGGTTCATGTTCTGAAGAGAAAACACTTTTAATAAAGAAGTTCTGGACTGATTCCATCTTCTTCCGTTCACTAGCGTGCAGAAGGCTCAATAGGAGCGAGCAGTATTCCAGACTAGGTCTGACATATATTTTGGTAAGGCTGATTCTAATATTGACAGTTTTTAAATTTCTGAGAATAAACCCAGTAGTTTGGCGTGCTTTCGAGACAATCAGGGTGTAGTGCTCTGACAGATTAACACTACTAGAAGATAACATGCCCAGATCCTTTATAACTCCGGGCAAATATAGGTCTTGCCCGTCTATGCTTAGTCGGGGCTGATGGTTGTCACCAATAACCATAACGGAGCACATTTTGCAAAGAAAGCGAAAGGTTCCATGTGCGACACCACTGAGTGAAGGCCTGGAAATCCTTTTTTAAAAGCTCAAGCACGATGTTCTGATTGGCTGGTTTATATCGACAGGCAACCTTTAAATCGTCAGTGTACATAAAGGGCCTACTATACTGAAAGCAATCAGGAGAATAGTTGATAAAAAGGCAAAATAGAAGCGGGGCGAGCATGCTTCCTTGAACAACTACACTCCTCACATGCGTGGGGTTGAGGATAATATCGAAAATGTTAACTTGTTGCGTACGAACATTCAAATAGGAGGATATCAAGTTCAGAAGCTTGTTGCCTATACCGAAGGAGGCAAGTTTCATCAGGAGGAGATCGTGGTCAAAATGATCAAAAGCCTTCGTGAAATCTAAATAAACAGTGAAAATTGCAAAACCGCTGTCTCCAGATTGTAGCACAGGATCAAAGAAAGAGAGCTGGCAGGTGTTACAAGATCGTTTTTAAAGGAATCGATGCTGAGCCGCATTAAGTAGGTTACTCTCTGTTAGGTGACGCATCAGCTTGTCTTTAATCAAGGTCTCCAAGATCTTCTAGGTTGCTGGCAGGGTATTTATCGGCTTTAAGTCGTCAAATGACGTATATCGGCCGTGTTTTGGTATAGGTAGAATGTGCGATTCCTTCCACGAAATAAGAAAAATTCCGCTTAAAAGAGCAATATTAAATATCTTATGCAGAAAGGACGGAAATATATCATTTGCATCCACCTTTAGAACGCTGACCGGGACACCATCTGGTCGAGTACTGTAAGATTGACGAAAACGCCAAATGGCTACGGTCACGTCCCAAAGGGTAAAAGTTATGGTTTCGAGGGCGTTGCCTGTCCAAACTCAAATGTTTGGAAAGGGAGCGACAGAATGTTAACTAAAATTTCTAGACAAGAAAGCATTGAAGCTATCAACCGTCAACTTAGCCTCAGCTATAGGGTTTCCTAAGGCGTCTCGAAGTACGGGGTGCTGCGTTTTTCTGTGCACTTTTACTGTGCACGAAAGACGTTTCGCAACATTTAACGAAGGGCTTTCGGAAAATTTACCTCATCGGCTAGCTGTTTTTCGTCAGACAGCCTTTTAGCCTGTTCAATCATTCGTTGGATCAACGGCAGGACGGAAGTGTCGTTTTGTAGATGAAAACGATGTGAGAGTCTACGCAGTCTACGGCGGAATGATAACGGGAGGTAGACTTCATCCATGCTTTTAATTACTTTCTTACGGGAGAAAAACGAGAAATGAGTGGACCTAAAACTTGGTTCGATGTATCATTACGAACATTCACATCCAAGCACGTCAGTAATTCCCCCATATTTGCTGATAGTGAAATCACGGAAAAAAACTATATTTTTGGAAAACGTTTCATCAGCCTCGAGTTCTAGTGTATAAAGAACTATGGCATGGTGAGAACTCCCAGGTGGGTCTTAAAGGTGACACTAATAATGGCTGACAACCTCTTCAGAAACATATGATCAATTATGTTTAATCCTCCGGTGGCAAAATCAACTACCTGGTCCCACCTGCTGATATCCAGGGCCTCAAGTAAGTCTTCGAACTTTGCAGGACCGGAAGGTGGAAACCAATGAATTTCAGTAAGATTGAAGTCACCTGCAATCAAGCAGCACTTCAGATTTAAGACAGCTGCAATGTGAAATGCCTGCGAGAGAAAAAGATCGTAATCCTCGCTGGCATTGGGAGCGTGATAGACACAACCAACCTCATCACTGGTCCTTCTGGTACGGAGTCTTAGGACCACACACTTCCCAACATTAAAACTTAAGAGGCAATGAGCAGACCAGCGGCTAAGAGGTTGAGACTCTCTTGAAGTGCATGCGTATCGGCATCAGATCTGATAGCCCTTCATAATTTAACATCGTCTACAAAAATGACGGCGCTGCAACCAAGGTCGTTGACAGATTCTTTGATGTACACTAAGAAGAGAAACGGCCCTAAGATGGAGCCTTGAGGGACACAACTTAGAACTGGAGATGTTATTGACTTCGAGGTATTGATGCACACAGTTTGGAATCTTCCTTTAAGAAAATCTGCGATCCATGTCAGCAGCATTCCTCATATTCCAATTTCAGATAATTTATAGATTAGGTGTTTGTGTGGGACACTGTCAAACGCTTTCTTTAAATTAGTGTATATGAGGTCAAACATACCATCTTCATCTAATGCGTGCGTCCCCTGCCCTGTGGAGAGCAATAAAGTAGACATACAGCAGCGATTCTGTCTGAAGCCATGCTTGAGCTCTGAGAGTAATCGGTTTTCCTCAAGGAACTTCATAATTACCTTCTCAATGATCGATTCCATTATTTTACAGCAAATAAAAGAAAGGCTGACAGGCCGATAAAGGTTGACATCAGATCGAGCCCCACTCTTGTATATGTGGTTTATTTTTGCTGTTTTCCATTCGGATGGCAGTTTCCCTGATTCAAATGAGGAATTGAATATATGCGCTATTGGTTTGGAGAGTTCGCTGAACAGTTCTTTCAAGACCTTTGCCGGTAAATCGTCCGATCCAGATGACTTCGCTTCTTTCAGATTTTGCAGTTCTCGTTCCACAAGAGGTTCCGGGAAGAGTATATATTCAGGCACTGGACCGGCGTTTATAACAGCATCGTTGACGTAGTCAAGCTGAAATGCAGGTTCTCTATTGAATGTTGAGGCAAAAAATCGACCCAAGTGCTTGGTTTTCTCGCAATTTTCAACAAATTCAACACCATTTCCATTCATGAGTATCGCGAATGGGTCCTTGTTTTTTAATTGACTATTGATACAATGGATTAAAGTTTTAGGCTTTTGTTCCGCCAGCTGGATAATTTTTGTTTCATTGTTCGTCCTTGCCTGATGGATCATTTTTTGGCAGCATTTCTTTGGTGATGAAATTCCTCGAGATATTCTGCTGACCCTGTTTTCCTAATTACCTTCCATTTTTTTCTTCTATAACTGCCTGTTAAGTTCTCTTGTTAACCAGGCAGGTTGACTAGTCTTCTTTCGCACCTTCACTGGACAGAAGTGTTCGATCAGATCAAGTGAAATCGTCTTAAACGATCGCCAGCATCCTTCAGATTCCCTTTGAGCAAACAATCCCATTTCATGGACATCATTCCTTTCTTTATCACGTTGAAATCAGCCTTCCATATATTTTGGTTTCCTTCCGTTCTCTTCTGGGGCTGAGAATTAAGTGATAAATCACACAGCAGCGTACTATGGTCACTCTTACTGATGAATGCAATAGAATTCACTTCATTAATGTTAGCGAAGTCCTTCATAAATACTAAGTCCATGCAATTGGCTCTCTGGCTGTCTCTTAATCTCGTTGATATGTTAAACGTCCGTGCCAGAGGTTGGTCGAGAGTGAGATCCATCGGTTTGCTGCCGAAGGAAGTTGGTATACCGTCAAATATCAGATCTACCCAGTGTACTGTAGGTGCATTGAAATTGCCAGCAATAAGCACCTCCTGGTGACTTGCTACTTCCTCGACCAAATGAAGGAGTAACTCATCAGTTGCACTTGGAATGTTTGGTGTTCTGTAGATCGTCAAGAATTGTAGGTTTTTTCAACAATTCTTACTAATCGTTTCCTCGCTCGACTGCTGAGATGTCTGTCCTTACGTGTATGGCCACCCGACCTCCCTGTCGATTTTCATGGTCTCTTTCGAAATAGCTGGTATCCATCTTTCGAACCTCGTTATCCGTGATTTCGGCTTTGAGCCACGTTTTCGTAATGGCAACGACATCGGGGGTTCGGTCTAAGACTAGTGCCTTAATTTCGTTTATTTTCAAAGGGATACTCTGAGCATTGGTATCCTTCCCCAGCAGCTTTCTCCCTGACCCCGAGAAAGGACCATCAGGAATTTAAAATCCGGTCTCCAAATTATATCTTCCATGCATCGTTTTCCCACGAAGTATGATGTCTTCATAACCCATGCCTCCGTAAAATGATCGCTTAACAATTATGTCTTATTGCGCACTTGTTTTAAAGTACCCCCGTTTCAAATGCCATTAACCATCATCAGAATTACAATCTGAATACTGAGCTGTGCAGGCCTCAACTTCATTATCCAGACTCATGCCAAATAGCACCCCTTAGCGCATTAATATGATCTCTTATTACTCAATTATCGGATCTCCCATTAGCCTTTATTACTACGCTCAGAAGCAACCTACCCTGTTGCTTTATATACCCTCGCGGAGCAGTGTCACGGTGTTGACCCTACTATTACTGTTGACGATCATCTTGGGCTCCTCTGTTGGTGATCTGAGAAATCAGCAATAAGAGTATCGTGGTTGCTTTTCTGACCATTCAGTCATGGCCTTCACGATCTCTACGGTCTTATCCTCGTTCAACCCTAAGCATACGGATGATGCGGGCGAACGTTTCCCCTGTCAAGCATCCTGGACGGTTACGCTTATAGCCAGTCGCTACGCATTGGGATCAGACCTGTGGTACTGAAAAGTAGCTCCGTCGTTAAATTATTTCTCTCACAACGAGGATCGTTTTGAACGCACATACGCTCTCATCAACGTGTCTGTCCTACCAAACGCGTATGTTTTTCACAAAGGAGCGACAGTTTTTTCTCTTTAAAATCACAAAAACCCCATTAAAGATATGCCTCTTCCCTTTAAATACTTAAAAGAGTTTTTTCTCTGTCTGCTCTTTCATCTAATTTTTTGACTGCACTGATTTGTGTCAATTGGCCTTGCCAATAGCTGGCATACTATTCAAACTTAACTGTACACGATTTTGCACTCATTTTAATTGATTTTTATCCAATGACAATGCCCTTCCGGGTACTCAAATAAAACATGTGTCTATCTATTAAACATATCAATATAGACTGGATAACTCCTCCATATAGACCTCTGCTCATTTCGTGGTATTGAACGCTTGAATCTGTCAGTGCTTTTCGAGACGAGCTGGTGTCCATCCCACCCACGCTGAGGTCTGATGAGTGGTCGTAAGCCGAGGTCTGTACAGTTGGGTACGTCGTATTTATGGTTCTCCGTCTCGGTCTTGCCCCGCCTTGATGATGTTTGGGGTTTGCCACAAGAAAGACATCTTTATCATTTTTAATTTTCCATCTTTTATTTGGCAACATTTTTCTCCCTGTCCGTTTCTTCTCTTCAGTTCTGTTCTCAGCCTCTTCATTTTGTGCCTTTCTGTAGGTTCGTAATCCGGCTAAAAATATATATCCCGGTGTGAGCTATGGAGAGCCATTATCCGTTCTAGGAGGCGTAAAGCCGGAACATTATTTCAAGAATGATTTTAAGAGGCCACGGTTATGATAGTTCATGTGAAGCACCCACTTTCCCTAAAGGGAATGCTTTGTGCACGGTTAAACATTCCCCATCTTGAAGAATCGAAGTTGAATATGCTCGGAACAGACTGAGGTCAGGTTCTACCCTTTCCTTTGCAATCAGAGAAGTGGACTCGTGAACCGCTTTTATAACGAAATTGCGTTTTCGGTCGAAATGTCTGTTTGGTGACTTGGTGCTCTGATTTGCTGATAGGGCATCAGTATCAGGAATATATCTACTCTGGATGACGATGTTATTTGCGTCAGTAACAGCAACGATTCCTAAAGTTAATGGTGAACCTCTTTTGGGAACTTTGACAATTTGTCCTGCACTTGCTCCTGTATCACCAGCAGAGAATTACACTTGAGCATCCATTGGTAAGTACGAGCTTTGTTTGGAGTTGTAACTCATTTTTTGTTAAATCATCTTGACCTTTTTGACTTCGAATTCCTCGTCTTCGGTCTTTCAAATTCGACGAGCTTTTCAACGTCGCCTTTTCTTGTATCATCCAGCAACGATGCCACATATGTTTGTGTATCCAGAGTATTACTGCTTCTGTCTGAGCTGGATGACAGTAGTAAGCTGCATGAGCTAGTTTGATCTCCATTTCGAAGGATGGAAATGTCTACTGATTTACTGGGTTCTGTAGACGCAATGTCCTTAAGCTCTTCATTAGGTATTGTTGGGAAGTTATGTTTGCATACGTAATTTCTTTTGTTGGAATTCTCGTTGTTATGGGTTTTTTTTGCCGGATGAACAGGGAAACTTTTCTTTTAGATCGGTCATTTCTTGTTTCAAGTTACTTATCTCTTTCTCCATCAATTGGAATTTCTGTAGGAGACTTAGAAACCCCATACAATTTTCGTCGTCGAAGGTGACATTCATTAGTGTTATCAGGCTTTTTGCTCGCTTGGCAGGAGAATTAGTAACAGAATATCTCTCTTTGCCTTCCTTTTCTGTTTGTTTACAATTTTGTTTATGATATTTCCGTGTAAATGTGGTGGAGTGGTTAGGTGCGTCGCCACATGTTTCTGTGACGACGGTTTGAATCCCGACCGTGGCATCATTTTTTTCCCACGAAGATAAATCCTGACCGCCTGTGTTTTCCTTACCTCTTAGGATTCTATGCGAATGCATTTAATTTAAAAATCTTCTTAAATAAATGGGCTAGGGTGCAAAAATATTCAGCAGTCAGACTTCTAAGAAGCATGCAAAGACTCAGCCTTTGTTGTGATTTTTTCCTTCCCAATCGAGAGCAGATTAAAGCAGCACACCGCTGGCATGGATTTTGGAAGCAGATGCACTTTGAAGCTTTAATTTCTCGTAGGGAAAACGCCCGGGACGTGGAATAATCCTCAGTGAAGGCTTGGTAGGTCACTTTCGAATCTATCGTACAGAGACTGGTGAACCAGTGCCTGGAGCACCAACACACAGTAGAGATCGGTGCATCCACTGCCCTCACTGTCCTCGCGCATTCACTCATCGCATGAGCCTATTCGGTCACATGCGCATCCATGAGAGCGGAATTCACCGAAATGCCAACAACACCAATACACCATGCGCACCCTCCGCTCCTGTCAGTCTTACCGCCACAGCCACCCCCACTACCATGAATTACATCCCCCAGTCTCTACCGATTTCTCCTGCCAAACTGCACCCGCAACTTCAACACACGCATCGGCCTGGTCGGTCACCTGCGAATCCATCGCACGGAGGCTGGTGAACTAGTGCCTGGGGCTCCGACATACAGTCGCCGCGCCCGCCTCCCCTGCCCTCACTGCTCCCGCACATTTACACACCGCATGAGTTTATAAGGACACATGCGCCTCCACGACATCCTGTGGTAAACCACCGGAGGCTAAGCCACATCAGCGCACACCATCTACACTAATACATAGACAACACCCTCACAATCATCATAATGTACCTGATAAAATCAGGGTTTCCTAGAAACCGTGGCTTGGAAGGCTGCCAATCAGACGCTTACACCAGACCACGCCGTTAACCCAGTGTATGTGTTGTGTGTGCCGAGTGGCTGACCAGTGGACTGGGAGACAGATGGCGATGGCTCCTTCCATATCCCCTGAGTAAGTAAATCCTGGTGTGTGCGTTATGGGGGCCAGGTCGTGCTGTGGCGCGCAAAGACGGGTACGCTGACCTGTCAGTCAATGCGCCCATCCCCCATCAGAAAACTGACTGGCTCGGATGGTGGTCTTATTGTGCGGGTGAGGGAGAGAGTGAGGTCAGCAGCTCAGCACACTTTCCTCACTATAAACAATCTGATGGGCTTGAAACTATCACGGTGGGCTAAAAGACGTGGCTTGAAAGGTTGTCAACTTACGGGATAACTCGAACCACGTGGTCAGCCCAATGTGTGTTTTGTGTGGAGAGGCTGACTGGCGGACTGAAAGTCACGTTGCAAGGGCTCCTTCTTAATGTGACCTTCATGGCACTCCCGCTCCGTTGGACCCCAGCCAGGTGTGGTGGTACACCCAGGGGCGGCTCCGCCCGTGCCAACCCCCAGCGCCCTCTCCTATCTCCGGTCTTCTTGACTCTGTCTTGACACCGGGCTCAGGTGGGGGAGGAGGAGAGAGTGCGGGATCTGCAGCGCAAGGCTACTGGCACTTAGACTAATTCACGCGCAAGTCATCGTCCCTACACCACCTCGTGTGGAGCATACGGTGGACCTCGTCAAAATCGACGGTAGAACTGTCGTACCAATCCTATAAACTCTAGCTCCTGTATTTTTTTAAACATAGCAGCCTCGCTTAAGTTTGCCCCCCATTTTACCTATAGGATTTTTTCACTGTTTCTATCATAGTTCACCATTTATCCCAATTTTTTTTGACTATTGTTCTAAAAACGTAGAATCATTGTGAATCTGATGTGCCGACCATACTACCCATTTCTGTTGTTTATATGGTTGTTCACACAGAGCAGCAATTATCCACTCTTGTATTTAATTAAAATCACGGTACTTAGTTTGTAATGATGGGAACCTCTGGGCCTTAAATATACAATTTGTTTTTTATTAATTTTGGAGCGTTTGTGTACCTTTGACATTCTCATCGAGGTTTCTGTTTAAACTGATACTGGTGACATTTAGTCCGAGTTTGAAAGCTCAGATTATTAAACCTAACATCCCAGTGGTCCTACCTTTGTCTTCTTGTGAACAAGAACCTAGGATACGCATATTCCCTTCGATTAATAAAATGTTCTCCATCCAACTTCGGAGCTTTCCCGTTATTCCATATTCGCTGACCTTATAGAAGATGAATATAATTACTTCCTCTAGCTAATCTCGGCCACTAGCGCTATTTGTCCACCTAACGAGACGCTTGACTTTGATCTACTTCTCATAGCTGAAATGTACAAAGCCATGTAAAAAAAACTGTGATCATCGCTCTTCATTTTAATCCTCCGCTATAGACTGGCTAACATGGACCGCGCTGGGCCTACCAGATAAAGTTAACGTGCAAAACTTGCTAGATTGGGTGTATGACAAACTTCTCTGCCGGAAAGTTACTTTTGGAACACAGTCAAATTGTCTTGATATTGTCTTTACTCGGAAGGAAGAGAATGTGTTCGAACCGACGACATTAAAATCTGGAATGTAATCCAGAGCCCTGCTGACGAAGATAAACTGCAGATCAACCTAACTCGGTTGGAGGAGTGGTCGAATCATTGGCTTTTGCGGTTCAACGTCGATAAGTGTACAATACTTCGCTTAGGCAACCTGTCTGGATCTGCCGAAAGTAGAAGTTACTTTCTCAACGGTGAAGCCTTTTAAAAGACGTGGAAACCCAAAAGGACTTTGCGTGCTGGATGACCACCATCACCTTAAAAACCATCGTCTCACTGCTCGAAAGTGGCGAAGAGGGCAATTTCGGTGTTGCATGCCATCAGACGAGCCTTTTTGGATTTCGATGAAGATCTTTTTGCTAAGACCTTTGGAACATTCATTAGGCCACATTTGGAATATGCTATGCACGCCTGGAAAACCCTGGACAGTTCAAGATCAGAACTGCCTCGAAAGAGTACAGAGGAAAGCCACCAAAATGGTTAGAAGTCAAAGCTCCTTGCCATATCCCACCCGCCTAATGAATCTTTAATCTGTTCCCTTTGAGTTATAGGCAAATGCGTGGTGATCTCCTGCAGACATTCCGCATTGTGAAGGATTGATTGTTGCCTGGAATTCTCGGATTCTCTTTGAATTTGCCAACACGACCCATCTCCGAGGTCTACCCATTGAAACTGCGTGTCCAGCAGGCGAGACTGGATGTGCGCAAGTTCTCCTTCTCTGTCAGAGTGGTTAAACCATGGAATGCCCTCCTGAAGACGTTGTGATGTCACCATCGCTGGAAAGCTTTAAAAGGAACCTTGACAGTTTTATGTTCCGCAAACGAGCCTGAGCGATGAGGCATTTATCTTAACCCTCGAGAGTCGTGCACCACTTGTCAAATTTTATGACCGCCTTTTTGCACCTTGCAACCCACACGGTTTCTCTGTACACCGCACTTAATTTTACGTTACAAATAGGGTACTCAAAGGCCCATGCCTATTTCCCTCAATAAATTGAATTGAATTGAATTGAATTGATAGGGTAAATTGATCACATTGTCTTATAATTCGATAATTCAATGTTTTCTTAACTGAGTATCTCTGATAGGTTTCAAAGAAACATCTGGAAAGGTAAGTACCAGCTTATGAGAAGTAAAGTCTTGGATTTGCCATGGGAAACTTAACTTTCTGGTTTAATACATGACCACTGGAGAACATGCAGTTTGTTATTGCGGGCGATTATCGACCGCAACTGTCGTCGTAGGATAAAGACAATCACTGACCGTCCTAAATGGATGGGCATGGAACTTCAGACAGCTTTAATAAAAGAAATCGCCTTCGAAAAACTCTATAGGTTAACTGGCACCGATGGGAATTTACGGGAATATAAGAAACAATGAAACATTTTCAACGGTGAGGCTGCAAGTCTTCTTAGGAATTTCGAATTGAGCATATTGCACAGCTCACTGGAACACCCCAAAACCTTATATGGCTACATTCAGTGCATTAAAATAAACCGGGATCATATGTCTGTTTCCAGGTCTCAGAAGGAGAATTGGAGATTGAAGACAAAGTCAAGACAAAGTCAAGCGATTATATTAAGAAGATAGGCCAGATTTATAGAAATTTCTTCTTTAATAGGGACTCAAAAGACTTCTGCTCCCCTAGAAAAACCATTTAACTTAAAATTGTCCGCTTAGCTTCGAATCTAAAACCAACCGCCTTTGACCTGTATCACCCCTGTTCCTAACTTTGTGTTAATCAGGAGTAAATACTTCTGCTCGTGGGATAATAATAATAATAATAATAGTTGTATTTAATACCGGTTTACAGGCATTGTCAGGTGAAATATTCAGTGGGTAGAGGCTGGCAGTGAAAAAAAACTCCTGAATATATATCATTATATGTGTTTTTCCTATTTTCATGTTATTCAGGAGAAAAACTGCCGCCTGTAAGGATGATAATTCAGATCAGGGAAGGGCTAACACAATTGCAGTCTGTATGCAGTCTCTCTGTCTTTGCTAGGAACCGGGATTCTGCCTCAGGCAAGAAAGCATCCGTGTACGGTCGCTCAATGTCTGCCGAAGAAGTCAACGGGTGCAGGCTGCAGAGACGGTGCCGTATCCCTCAAGGTAACACCTGGGATCGAGTTCAGATGCCGCGCACTCCGTCGAACAGGAAAACAGATTCTACCGTGTCGGCGCCCAGAATTCTTGGAAACTGTTCTGAATGCAAAAAACTAGTAATGGTAATCTTAAACAAAGAATAACTCCGTTGGACTTTTATATTATGGGGAAGTTTATTCCACATGGCCATGGCGTTTATCGAAAAGAACCGTCGATACTTAACTGTGCGAGCTAATGGAAGAAATAAAAAGACATTGCGATGACTGCTGCGCCGAGGATGGTCAAGCTGCCTCACAGTGATAAGGGGATTAAATGTACGATTATTCAAAAGCTTAAAAAGCAAAAATAGTCCCTTCTGCACTCGGCGAAACCATAAGGGATCAATGTTAACAAGGATGAAAGCAGTTCAGAACGGGGAAGGGTTAGCACAATTTCAGTGTTTCCAGCCTCTCTGCTTTTTAAAGGAACTGGAATTCTGCACCGGGCCAGGGTTCATTCACAGATGGTGGTTCGCTATCTGCTGAAAAATACCCTGGTTCTGGGCTGCAGAGTCGGCGCCATCGCCCTCAAGGTATAATTCAGTATATATAAGGGAGAAAGGCAGAGCCTTTGAAGACCCTTTTTACAGATAGACGCTAGCAAAATATACAAATGTTACGTGGTGATTGTGATTATAGTGTATCGGTCATTGGTGTTGACTAAATATATGTCCATCAAGTAAAAATTCATCAAGTCTAATGCAAACATTTCAAAGCTTTCATCTTGAACAACCGAAGTTGGCAGTTTGTTCCATTTTTCAATCACCCGCTGAGAAAAGAAGTTGGCCCGCACTTCAATTTTTGCGTGGTTTCTCTTCAGTACCTATTGGTGACCTCGGAGATTTGTCATTTTTGCCAATTCAAAAACGTTGGCCATCATAAGAGCACAGTCGACTCCTCTGACAAAAAAAAACAACGCGCCTCGTTGGAAATTGCTTTCGAATTTGAGCTCCTTTTGAGTTTACGTAGTTTTAGTCTCCACCTTAGTGTAGAAGACACGTTGATTTGGAATAACTCTTGAGTGGATTGTCCAGTCTCTAAATTTGGGAGTTATTTGCTTGGACTTGACGATTCTGTGAATATCCAAATATTTCTTCACTGAGGATTATTACACGTCCCGGACGTTATCAATACGAGAAATACAAGTCTCAACGTTCACTTGCCTCCAGAATTCACGTCAGCAGTGTGCTGCTGTAATCTGCGCTCAATCGGGGAAGGATAAATCTCAACAAAGGCTGAGTATTTGCATGCTTCTTGAAGTCTGAGTGCTGAATATTATTGCACCCTTGTCCATTTATTAAAGAAGATTTATAAATTAAGTGCATTCGTAAAGAATCGAACATGGTATGGAAAATAAAGACGCTCAGGATTCATCTGCATGGCGAAAACATTTGCTGCTGCAGTTGGGGGTCGAACCCTCGTCGAAAAAAATGGGGCAACACACCTAACCGCTTAGATATACAAACAGAAAAAGATGGCACAGACAGATATTCAGTTACTACTTCTCCTCCTGCCGAGCGGGCAAAACGCTTGACAACCCTAATGAATGCCACCTATGAGGACGAAAAGTGCATGGGGTGTTTGAGTCTCCTACAGAAATTCCTATTGTTGGAGAATGAGATAAATAACTTGAAACAAGAAATGGCCGATCTAAAAGAGAAGGTTTATTGTTCACTCAGAAAAAAAGCACCCGTAACAACCAGTATTCCAACAAAAGAAATTACCTATGCAAACATAGCCTCCTCGAGAATACCTAAGGTAGAGCTAAAAGACCTTGCATCTACAGAGCTCAGTAAATCCGTAGGCATTTCCTTTCATCGAAAGGGAGATCAAACCAGCTCATGCACTTTAATACTATCATCCAGCTCAGACAGAAGCCGTAATGCTTTGGATACATAAACATATGCGACATCTTTGCTGGATGATACAAAAAAGGGTGACGTTGAAAAGCTCGTCGAATTTGAAGGACCGATGACGAAGGATTCCAAGCCGAATAAGGCCAAGAAGATTTTACAAAAAATGAGTTTTAACTCCGAACATAGCTCGTTATTACCAATAGATGCTCAGGTTGAATCCTCTGCTTTTGATAGAGGAGCAAGTGCAAAAAAAATTTGCAAAGTTCCTAAAAGGGGTTCGCCATTAACTTAAGGAATCGTTGCTCGTACTGATGCAAATAACATCGTCGACCAAAGTATAATTATTCCGGATACTGATGCCCTATCCAAAAATCAGAGCTGCAAGTCACCAAACAGACATTTTGACCGAAAACGCAATCTAGTTATTAAAGGGGCTCACGAGTCCACTTCTCTGACTGCAAAGGAAAGGATAGAACATGACCTTGGTCTGTTCCGAGCATAATTCAATTCAATTCTTCAAGATGGCGAATGCGTTAGTGAACAAAGCATTCCATTTAGGGAAAGCGGGTGTTTCACATGAACTTTTATCACCGAGGCCTCTTACAATTATTCTTTTAAATGATCCTCAGGCATCACGCCTCCTAGAACGGAGAACGGCTCTCCGTAACTTACACAGGGATGGGTTTTTTCAGCCAGATTATGAACCGACAGAAAGGTATAAAATGAGGATGCG